>LJIJ01005753.1:0-11065 GCA_001718145.1 Orchesella cincta
CCCATTGCAAAAACCTCAACCAAAAAATAAAACCATCCACTTTTTAAAGCTGGGCCGAGGTTTGGACCTAGGTTGTGGTCGAGGTTGTGGACTGAGGGTTGTGGACCTAGGTTGTGGGCCAAGGTTGTGGACCTAGGTTGTGGGTGGTTGTGGAGGTTGTGGACCAAGGTTGTAGACTGAGGTTGTGGACCGAGGTTGTGGGCCAAGGTTGTGAACCTAGGTTGTGGGTGGTTGTGGAGGTTGTGGACTTGTAGATGAGGTGTGGCCGAAGGTTGATGACCGAGGTTGTGGACCTAGGTTGTGGACCAAGGTTGTGGGCCGTTGTTGTGGACTGAGGTTGTGGGCCGAGGTTGTGGACCTAGGTTGTGGACTGAGGTTGTGGGCCGAGGTTGTGGGCAAGGTTGTGGACCTAGGTTGTGGGCGGTTGTGGGCCAAGGTTGTGGACCGAGGTTGTGGGCCAAGGTTGTGGACCTAGGTTGTGGGCCGAGCGTTGTGGAGGTTGTGGACCAGGTTGTAGACTGAGGTTGTGGACCTAGGTGTGGACTAGGTTCCTAGGTTGTGGGCCGAGGTTGTGGACTGAGGTTGTGGGCCGAGGTTGTGGACCTAGGTTGTGGACCTAAGTTGTGGGCCGAGGTTGTGGACCTAGGTTGTGGGTGGTTGTGGAGGTTGTGGAGGTTGTGTCCAATTGTCGAGGTTGTGTCCGGAAGAAATGGTTTGTTGGTTTTAGTAAGTCCCCGAATATGCTTGCTGTGGTGAGCCTGGTTTAAATAGAAATCTGCTCGCTTTCGAATACGTCTCCAAAATGATGTGGAAGCAAACTTGGCATTGTGGTTGCTTCATCATAGCATTCCATTGCTTTGTCAACTTTTCCCTTTTTGACGAAACTTTTCGCTTTTTTCAGCAGTTTTTGGGCCGATTCTAATGCGGTAACTGATGACGAGAATCCTGCTTTTTCTACAATTTCATCAATCGTTTTTCCTTCAACGTTCATTTTTTCTTAAACAATCTTTAAAAGTATCAAACTTTCTGGTTGTATATCTCTTGTTCAACTTTTTAGTTGGATGGTGAGCAAGTAGTTGCGTAGTTTGTGTTAAAACTTGAATTGCCTTATTTTCAGATTGGTTTTCATTTGAATTTCCAAAGTTTTGAAGGACTGATGATAATGTTGGAAATGTCCCAATATCCAACCATCCACTTTCTAAAGGGCTTTTTGCATTTTTCCCAGCTTTTTGTGCGTAGGCTCCCCAAGACCCTCAATGAACTCTTTGCCTTGAATTCAGTATGTACCCAATCTTTCCCAGTTTCATTCTTCAGCGTGTCTGGAATAACTTGCGTAGGTACTGTCTGGAACTCTGGACCATATTGTCAAGTTTGTAGTAGTATTCCTCAGACGACATCAACGCCATTTTATCTTTGCCAACTGTGAAGTCAGCAACAAATTATATTTAGTTTATAAAAATGGTAACAAGCTTGAATCAAAATTGATACGTCAATACCATTGCATTTATTTTAAATTACTTAAATGATGAAAAATTTACTTACGTACTTGTCGTAGAAACACTACTAAGTTAATTTTTACAACAAGTCAATAATCAATAAGCAGGGTCTAAAAAAATTTCCCGAAATTTTTCATTTGCCACCTCGACATTCAACAATATACGTTTGCCACTTTCATGTCTGTGCAAGAAGTTTTATTCTGCGTACTGACGCTAATGCTTGGCTTGCAAGCCGAGAATTATCAGTAATCATATCAATCATCGCCGCATAGCATCACAACAAGAATAAAAACGTCGTACGCCAGTTGTTCAAGCAGTTGTCCTTGGAACCTGAGTATTCAGGTCATTTTATTTTGCATTGACTGTTTGATGAAGGTAACACACACGTCAAAAATATGGACAGCAATATTTTACAGCTGCAACATAAAACTTCATATTGCAATACATGCAAATATGTTTTTTAGATATGCCTGCATTGAGTTTCAAAAGTCTGACACAAAATGAACAAGGAAGGGTAACCAGTTGATTATGTAATCTAATCTTACTAATCGGAATGATTGATTAATTTAATCAGTAATCTAAAGATGATGAGAGCATAAAACTAATCAGTAATTACTAAGGGGTTAGGGTATGAAGATTTTCAAGAATTATTTTGATCAGAAAATGATGAAGCAATGCATAAACAATCGTTGGAAAGGCAGAAAAGCCCAACAAAATTTGTGAACTATTTTTGCCAACATTTAAAAAACGTTCGAAATTTTTCTAGTGTTAAAAAAACAGTAATTGATCAGTAATGACTCAGAATAATCAGTAATGAAAAAATGTATGTTGTCTTTTCTGAGCCGTCCAAATGGTTGCTTACGCTAAATTCATTATTTTTGAAGGCTCAGAAAAAACAGTATAAAATTTTTTTCTATCAATTACTAGCTTTTTAAATTCTTGAAAAAATTTCGAACGTTTTAAATGTTGGCAAAAATAGTTCACAAATTCTTGTTGGGCTTTTCTTGGCCTTTCCAACGATTGTTTATGCATTGCATTCATCATTTTCTGATCAAAATAATTCTTGAAAATCTTCATACCCTAACCCCTTAGTAATTACTGATTAGTTTTATGCTCTCATCATCTTTAGATTACTGATTAAATTAATCAATCATTCCGATTAGTAGATTAGATTACATAATCAACTGGTTACCCTTCCTTGTTCATTTTGTGTCAGACTTTTGAAACTCAATGCAGGCATATCTAAAAAACATATTTGCATGTATTGCAATATGAAGTTTTATGTTGCAGCTGTAAAATATTGCTGTCCATATTTTTGACGTGTGTTACCTTCATCAAACAGTCAATGCAAAATAAAATGACCTGAATACTCAGGTTCCAAGGACAACTGTTGAACAACTGGCGTACGACGTTTTTATCTTGTTGTGATGCTATGCGGCGATGATTGATATGATTACTGATAATTCTCGGCTGCTAAGCCAAGCATTAGCGTCAGTACGCAGAATAAAACTTCTTGCACAGACATGAAAGTGGCAAACGTATATTGTTGAATGTCGAGGTTGGCAAATGAAAATTTCGGGAAATTTTTTTAGACCCTGCTTATTGATTATTGACTTGTGTAAAAATTAACTTTAGTAGTTTCTACGACAAGTACGTAAGTAAAATTTTTCATCATTTAAGTAATTTAAAATAAATGCAATGGTATTGACGTATCAATTTTGATTCAAGCTTGTTACCATTTTTATAAACTAAAAAATTTGTTGCTGACTTCACAGTTGGCAAGATAAAATGGCGTTGATGTCGTCTGAGGAATACTACTACAAACTTGACAATATGGTCCAGAGTTCCAGACAGTACCTACGCAAGTTATTCCAGACACGCTGGAAGAATGAAACTGGGAAAGATTGGGTACATACTGAATTTCAAGGCAAAGAGTTCATTGAGGGTCTTGGGGAGCCTACGCACAAAAAAGCTGGGAAAATGCAAAAAGCCCTTTTAGAAAGTGGATGGTTGGATAATTGGGACATTTCCACATTATCATCAGTCCTTCAAAACTTTGGAAATTCAAATGAAAACCAATCTGAAAATAAGGCAATTCAAGTTTTAACACAACTACGCAACTACTTGGCTCACCATCCAACTAAAAAGTTGAACAAAGAGATATACAACCAGAAAGTTGATACTTTTAAAGATTGTTTAAGAAAAATGAACGTTGAAGGAAAAACGATTGATGAAATTGTAGAAAAAGCAGGATTCTCGTCATCAGTTACCGCATTAGAATCGGCCCAAAAACTGCTGAAAAAAGCGAAAAGTTTCGTCAAAAAGGGAAAAGTTGACAAAGCAATGGAATGCTATGATGAAGCAACCACAATGCCAAGTTTGCTTCCACATCATTTGGGAGACGTATTCGAAAAGCGAGCAGATTTCTATTTAAACCAGGCTCACCACAGCAAGCATATTCGGGGACTTACTAAAACCAACAACCATTTCTTCCGGACACAACCTCGACAATTGGACACAACCTCCACAACCTCCACAACCACCCACAACCTAGGTCCACAACCTCTGCGGCCACATAGGTCCACAACTAGGTCCAACACCTCGGCCCACAACCTCAGTCCACAACCTCGGCGCCACACACCTAGGTCGCACAACCTAGGTCACAGCCTCCTACAATCGTCAACCTTCCACAACCTCGGCACAACCTCGCCACAACCTGGTCCACAACCTAGGTCCACAAACCTTGGTCCGCAACCTTGCCCACAACCTTGGCCCACAACCTAGGTCGCACAACCGGGCCCACAACCTCGGCCCACAACCTCAGTCCACAACTAGGTCCACAACGCTCGGCCCACAACCTCAGTCCACAACAAGCGGCCCACAACCTTGGTCCACAACGTAGTCTCAAATCCTCGGTCATCCAACCTCGGCCACAACTCAGTCTAACAACTTGGTCCACAAGCCTCCAACCACCACAACCTAGGTTCAGCAACACAACTAGGTCACCAACCTCAGTCGAAACCTTGTCCACAACCTCAGTCCACAACCTCCACAACCACCCACAACCTCGGCCCACAACCTAGGTAAACAACCTTGCGCCACAACCTAGGTCCACCCTACAACCTCGGCCCACAACCTGGTTCCACAACCTCGGCCCACAATCAGTCCACAACCTCCATGTCCAAACGGCTTGGGTCGCACAACCTCCAGGTCCACAACCTTGGCCACAACCTGCGCGCACAACCTCGGTCACCTGTCCCACCTGGCGCACAACCTCCCCAGACAACCTCAGTCCACAACCTGGTCCACACCTAGGTCCACAACCTCGTCACAACCTCCCACAACCTAGGTCCCACACCAGGTCCACAACCATGGCCCAGGTCGCACAACCTCCACAAGTCCACAACCTCCACAAAAACCTCGGACCACAACCTAGGTCCACAACCTCGGCCCAGCTTTAAAAGTGGATGGTTTTGATTTTTTGGTGAGGTTTTTTGCAATGGGGGGCTTAGCACTCATTTTGAAGGCGGATAGCTGAGCCATAACGTCGCTTATCATGTTTTCGCTTCCCATTCCTGAGTCGGGGAGGTAACCATAAAATCTCTTGTAGAAATCATCTTCTTCGTCATCAATGGTTTCATTTTGAAGGGCTTCATTGACTGGATCCGTAGAGTTGAGTGTTTTTTCCACCTGCGGGTTGGACGCGATTGAGGACAAACTCCATCGCCTGGAAGGGCAGCCGGCTCACAAACTTGCGTGGAGATAGGGAACAGCTCTCCCTACTATAAATCCCGATACGTTTCGCTTCATAATTATCCACAAAAACACGGTGCCACAGGACATATGCATCATGCTTTCTCGCAGGATTAAAGCTCGGGACCAATCCCCAGTCACCCTTTCTTTAGCGGTCCGACCCCGTTTTCAAACGTTCCCTTAATTCACTTTCCCAAACGTCCTGATCTTTTTGGAAATTCGCATCCACCTAAGATTGAATCTCATCCTCCTGTTTCCGAAGCATTTTTGCAAATTTTAGATGTGCTCCCTAAAATCTCCAGGTGTGAAGCCATAGGTCAACCTAATCCGAGCTGGGAAGACTTCCAGAGCTTCCTCATCAATTTTTTCAACATGGGCACATTGAATCTCTTATGGTTTCTTCCGGCCATCAAATATTTCCACTGAGAACAGCTGTTTTAAGCTCTTCATTGAAGCCAGATGGGAAGATACATGATATTTCCCTCCAACTCGGCGACCAGAGTCAATAAGTACAACTGTTCTTTGGGCAGGATTCCGAGGCTTCGAGCGTGGTGCATTAGGAGGAGGGGGTCGGGAGACGTTATTTGACTCGTAAATCTTCCCGATTCATTTTGTAAACAACTGAGGATTTCTTTCACGCCAAGCTGTTTCTCGCTCGAAGGCCACCACCTCCCGCTTTAACCAGCTGAAGGGACTACTTAAATTGCAAAGATGTTTCGGGGAGGGTATTCTGGCTCTTCCAAGTGGAGGGCGAATTCATGTAGAATAAGGCCGTTTAAAAGGCGGCCCAAGACGGATAAAATTTCGTTGGGGGAGGGAGAGGGCAGCTCGGTTTACCGCTCGAAAGACGTTACCAGGCAGGCGAGATCCAAATAGTTTTTAACTAGAGAACGTAGATTAAGCCCAGTTAGAAGAGTAAATTATTATGGAGAATATTAAGCAGCGTTCATGGTAACCCGATTTTCAGGGCACTCAACTGATTATAACGGCTCAAAATAAATAATCGTCCATAGAGACCTTAGAAAATGAACGTTTATAAACGGTAGCTTGCTTAAAATCTGTTACCATGAATACTACTATTAACTTACTTCGCCATAACCAGGTGCATTTCCCTCAGTTTCAAAGGCAGCCTCGTTAAATTCAGATTGCGGACCGAGTTTGTGGAGATTGTGGACTGAGGTTGTGGACCGAGGTTGTGGAGGTTGTGGACTGAGGTTGTGGAGGTTGTGGACCTAGGTTGTGGACCAAGGTTTTGTGGACGGCGAGGTTGTGGAAGGTTGTGGACCAAGGTTGTGGACTGAGTTGTGAGAGCCGAGGCTTTGTGTGACCGACGGTTGTGGCCAAGGTTGTGAGCCTAGGTGGTGACAGAGGTTGTGGACGCTAAGGTTGTGGGCCGAGGTTGTGGTGGTTGGAAGGTTGTGGACCAGATGTTGTGTGACTGAAGGTTGTGGAGGTTGTGGACCAAGGTGTGGGAGTTGTGGGCCGAGGTTGTGGACCTAGGTGGTGGACAGAGGTTGTGGACCTAGGTTGTGGACAGAGGTTGTGGGCCGAGGTTGTGGACCTGCTAGTTGTGGGTGGTTGTGGAGGTTGTGGACTGAGGTTGTGGGCCCGAGGTGTGGACCTAGGTTGTGGGCCTAAGGTTGTGGGTGGTTGTGGGAGGTTTGTGACCAAAGGTTGTGGCTGCCAGGTTGTGGAGGTTGTGGGCCGAGGTTTGTGGACAAGCTAAAGGTTGTGGGCCGGAGGTTGTGGGTGGATTCGTTGGAGGTTGTGGACAGAGGTTGTGGACTGAAGGGTTGTGAAGGTGTCGGGACCAAAGGTTGTGGACCGAGAGTTATGGACCGAAGGTTGTGGACCTAGGTTGTGGGCGCAAGGTTGTGGACCGGGTAGTTTGTGGAGGTTGTGGACGCAAGGTTGTGGATGTTGGTGGACCGAGGTTATGGAGCCAAGGTTGTGGACGCCGGAGGTTATGGACGGCAAGGTTGTGGACGCGAGTTATGGACCAAAGTTGTTGTACGCGAGGTTGTGGCCAAGGTTGTGGGACCTAGGTGGTGGAGCAGAGGTTGTGGGGCGCGATGGTGTGGGCGCGAGATTGTGGGTGGTTTGTGGACTGGAGGTTGTGGAGGTTGTGGTGGACCAAGGTTTGTGGAGGTTGTGGGCCGAGGTTGTGGGCGCGAGGTTGTGGACTAGGTTGTGGACTGAGGTTGTGGACCAAGGTTGTGGGCCGAGGTTGTGTGCCGAGGTTGTGGACCTAGGTTGTGGGTGGTTGTGATAGTTGTGGAGGCTGTGTCCAGTTGCTGGAGGTTGTGTCGGCGAAGAAATGGTTGTGGTTTTAGTAAGTCCCGCATATTCGGGAAGTATTAGAGGCTGATAAATATTGTGAGCTGGCTTTAAAGGACACAACTGCAGCCTTGGAACTTAATGAATACTCGTGGAAAGCCCATTATCTGGCTGGTCAATGCCACAAATGGAAAAAACAATTTGATAAGGCTGTCCATCATTACAACAACTCTTTGGCCATTTCACCGATACAGATGTGTGTAAAGAAAGAGGTTGATGCTTGCAAACTTATGGCAGTCGCTGCATTCCAAATGAACAACATTGATCCACGCAACACACCCATGAGTTTGAAAGAGAGAGTTGCCCAGGTGAATGCTGTTACATCCTCCAAACTAACGGAAAAACAATTCTTATTTGAAAGGGGTCCATTAAGTGGTCAAGTAGTAACAGGGCAAGATGAAGTTTTCCGTGGTCATCAATACCATCAGGGATGGGATGTGCCCCCAAATGATAAAAAAGTTGCTGAATGCTATGCAAAAGCAGCCGAAGTTGGCAATCCAGAGGGAATGTATAATTTAGGCCTCTGCTATGCAACTGGGAAAGGGGTGCCACTGGACATAAACAAGGCATATGATCTCTATCTTCAAGCCGCTAACATGTCACCAGATACGCCTGGATTGGTTACAGCTTCAAAGAAGAACATTGGAGTAGTGTTTGCGCAACATGCAATCGGATATTTTTATGAGCATGGGATCTTTGTTGATCAAGACTACATCGAGGCAGCAATGTGGTACACAACTGCAGCTGAAAATGGTTGTGGACACTCTGCTAACAACCTTGGACTAATGTACATGAACGGACATTATGGTGTCCCAAGAAATACTAAAAAAGGGGAGATGTACTTTAATCAAGCGGTCATATTAAAAGATCCAAATGCAGCGGAATCCCTCATGTACTATTATTTCGAGCCTACCAAAGCAGAAGCGATGTTTAAGACGGGAAAAGCGTTGGGTCAAGTACTTTTACAAGATATTAGTGATAACGATTTCAAGCAGATGGTCAAGTCCAGTTTATCAGTTCGAAACGATTTGGAAAAATCAGTTATGGCGTTTGAGGATCAATATGGGTTGGATATTAAAGGACTTACTTTCTTGGAGCGATATCAGCGTTTGATATCATATCATAGGCATACTATGAAGGATTTGTTCACTGCTCCCAACTCATTCAGTGTGAAGAGCTCCGGCGGTAAAATTGATAAATCAGATCCATTCAATGAAGAAATGTTTACGAGGGCTGCCGAAGGCTCACTTATTGCAAGTCGGATACTCAAAACCCAAATTCTGAGCATTGAACTTTCCAACTTTCTCTGTGCGAAAGAAAATTTCAGTTATGATGACATGATTTATGTATTAGAATTGGCCTACAAATGCTGCACTCTTGAGTTGCACGCGACCCTCATTCCGATGGAAATGGAAGTGACACGCAAGCTCAAAACAATACTTGGGCGCCTTTTCCAGACCAAATGTGATGGTAGTAAATGCGATGAGGATATGAAGATTCGATTATGCTACGTCTCATTTAACTTGAGATCGGCCGTAGAATCTCCGGATGGGTTTGGGTTTGATATACTTAAACAAGGCCTCCGAATGTATCCTGATAATTTCCATTACTATGACCAAATCTCTAACATATGTGGCTTCAAACAGGACCCAAATACCGGCTTGCACTACGCTGAAAAAGGATTGGAGAGATTTCCAGGTGCAGTGGAGCTACTTTACACGAAAGCTTTCCATCTACACTCTCTCCTTGCTGAGAACGACGAGGAAACAAGGAAGAAAGCTATTGATGCCTACACCACTTTCCTTTCTTATGCTTCAAAAGAACATCGTAAAGTCCCAGAATCTTATTACGCTTTGGCATTTCTCTGCATACCTCAAATATCATCGTCCGGATACCTTGGAGCAAAGAAGTCGGAATATTACTACAAACTCGGAAAGGAATCAGAAAGCAACATGCTACCGTGCTATTTACCATATAAAAAATCTGGCGTACAGCAGACGGTTGAATACATTGTTCAAGGTTTCTCCAAATCTCCCAAGTCCATGCCTACCTCAACCATCCAAGAAGATACAAAATGTGACGCGTCAGAAACCGCTGAGGAAACAATTCTAAAACGGAAGCAGTACCTGGCCAATCCTGAAAGAAAGCAGTTAACCCATCAGCATCGCAGAAAGTTTAACGAATGGAAAAATATAGAAAACATGTTCCATTTAACTCCTGCAACAACAACTCCCAAACTGAAACAAACGACTCCTACAAAAATGTCCAGAGTGACTGGAATTACTTTGAAAGAAATGAACCCAACAGCAGACTTCATTTATGAGGACAGAATGATTGATTTTGCAATAATTGAAGATCCATTCTTTGGTATGTCGTCGATCCATCTGTTGGCTGAGGATGAGAATGGAGATGTAACACGTCTTTACATTTACAATGTGGATCAAAATAAGGAGGCTGAGAAAAACTTGGGGTTTGGCTGCAAAATAGCTATTCTCAATCCGTATTTACGCATTGGAAGTCGGGACGAGACTAATGGTCTGCGATGTGATGATCCAAACTGTCTCATATTCTTAGAAAAGTCGATGTCTATGTGTAGATTCTGTGGTGAAGAAAAAGCTCGAAAATCATGTGGCAGATGCAAAAGAGTAGATTATTGCTCAAAGCAATGTCAGGAGCTGGACTGGAAAATAATGAAACATAAACTCATCTGCGTTAAAACTCAAGGCTAAGTTTTGTTTGTGGTCGAAATTCTGAAAACTAAAATACATGCGTTTTACCAAATATTTAGCAGTCGTTAATTTTCCATCGACGAAATAAAATGGGATAAATGTTCTGATAAACTTAATTAGCAACTGAATTCTTATTTATTCTCAAATTCCCCCTATTAGTTTGAATAATTTATATCCTTATGTCGATAAAATTATTGATGACTTTTGAGTAAATAAAATACAAGTAGTAAGCATTTAAACGAGTTCATTGATGATTGCTTGATTTCATGACATAATAAATAAATAGTTTTGCTTGGTTAGTCAAAATTTAGTTGGCATATCATTTGTTATTATACATCTTATAGGTTAGGGTGAGGGTCTACAAACAAATATGTTAGATTTGTGATTTAGCTTTGCAGATACTTCATCTTAAAAACTTGTGTCGCAACGCAAGTGCACTTGTGAGATCAACAATCAACAGGTTTTGGTCCCAACGCAGTAACATTACCTACCTTATCTTCACCAAACGCTGGTCCAGTATCTTACTGAGCAACATTCATTTCATAGAATTACACACTCCATTGCTAATTTGTAGAATTTGATTTTATAAAATAGACTTTCTCATTTTCCCCTGCATTTTTTATTTGCCCGTGCATAGCTTTGTTTTGCGCAATCAGAGGAGAAAATATTGTAAAACGTTTTTGTATGCTGCTCTCTTTCTCCCAGAGAAGGGCGTGTGTAGTTGGATTTTACCTGAACGGTCGTGTTTTC
>LJIJ01005755.1:0-11056 GCA_001718145.1 Orchesella cincta
CGGAAGAGATTAAAATATAGTACTTGCAAGGTGTTGGATAGTCCATGATATCTAAGTAAATTTTCACAATCTAAACATTAAAAAAATTCACATTCTGGAAGATTTCATAATGCCATAGAGAACAGAATCATTTTGTTAGCAAGTTCATATTCATGGATGCTAAGAGTGGCTCATAAGGGGAAGAGGGTAAGCATAGCGGTGCTCAAATCATTTCAATCATGGGACAGTGAAAAATTCCTACGTTAGCCTACCAGCGACTTTGGAAATATCAAATTTTGATTTGTGAGCGCTCTTTCCACTTATTTATTGAACCTGGATAAAAAATTGTACATCCTAATAAAACTTCTATTAAAAATATGAACCGCAAACCACAACAGTGGACGATAATTTGCATATAATTTTTCGTGCATTTTGAACATTTCAACATTTAAGAACTTTTTTAAAATAGCTGAAAATAATAGCATTACCCAGCATGTTCACACGAGGGCGTAATGATAACAATTACTTATTCTTTGTTAATAAGCATTGCTGCAAAGCAGTTTGAGTAATGATATAATCTGCTATAAATTGATTTTTACGATATGACATTACTGTTGAACAGACCCGCAACCGAGGTTAGAAACTGGGGGGACAACTAGAATTTGTTTAGCTCCATATTTTAAAAATTTCCTTTTTAGTAACACTTGTATAGTTAACCCAGAATCAGCAAAACAACAATGCAACACGTCATTTTCTGACAAACTGTTGAAAATTAAAATGGTCGATTACAATTCTAACGAATGGTTCAGTAAACCAAACCCTTTACAATACATACAATGGAATACATTTACAATAAAAGGCATTTGCCACAAAGTAAAATTCGAAAAACCAGGCCAAAATTGCGTAATATGAGATTTAACAAAGCGTCACACCAAGGTATTTGAATTCTAAAGTTTCCAAACCTGATATAGGCAAGTTTTTTGGGTAGCAGTGAAAACTTTTATATCTCGAGGGACATTGTACTCTCTGCCCCCTAATGGTTGAAGGCCTGCTTTAGAGCATCAACGCAAAACATAAGAAGTTGGTGAAGACAAATTAATGTTATGTTCATGATTATGAAACTTAAAATACAAGTTGCGGGGATTTTAAGTAGGCATGTCAAAACTATTTTTGATTTCATTTGTTGGCAAACTTTTAGGCAAATGGTTTCAACCTATTTTATGTTACCTACTCAGTTATTTGTTTTGTATTTAGTACTTATATCTGCGGGTCCGGAAAATGTGACGGGTACATTGTATGACCCATAGTATTGAAAAGCAGACCTAAAACACTGTGTTTTGTAAGCTTTGACTTCCCTTATATGTATAAGGGATTGGATTTTCATTAGATATTATGGGCATTCAACTAAACAAGTTTCTGCCTAAGATAGCGTTAGCGGTATTTAAAGTCTGCTTTTCTGTGATATTTCTACTACTACTAACTCACTTACTCGTTATTTTACTCTTGGAACTCATGGAATTACTTACATTAGATTGAAATGGAACTACAAAGCATAATGCATGATATTGAGTGAAAAAATCCAAGAAAAAAGAAAATTGCAAGCACGGGAACAATGTAGACCATTGCCAGTATCTAAAATTGTATATATCGCAGAAATGTCAAATCACCCCGGTTTCGCACAATTTATTGCGGGTAGCAAACGTAATATTGTAAACACTCATTGCAATGTTTTAGGAATTGTTTTGTTTATTTTGGCATACGGTGGGGTATATAGGTCAACCGAATTTACGGCAGTTACAATTTTCAAAACCATTATCAACTTATCCTCATTCTTCGACAAGTTCGAAAAGAAGACGTCAAAATGGAGATTTACGATCCTCTAAATCGCTTACTGCAGTACCTCAGAAACAAGAAGACAAAGCTGACGACACAGAATTTGGTTTACTCTTTACATCATCCGTGGTCTTTTCGCCTTTGTCTACTGATGTTGCTATCATTTTCCACTCGATTTGCGTTTTTGGAATCTCCAATTGTATGTCTTGGACCTCCAAAAACTTTCATTCATCAGGACTTTTTGGATAATTATTGTTGGACGAAAGGGACCTTTATCTTTCAAGATCACCTCTTGGGCGTTGTGGGTAATGAAAATAAATAATATTTATTAAAAAAGGCAATTTATTAATCAAATCTAGTAAACTATTTTTTGTTCCTATTTGTTGTTTTAGGCAAGGAAATAATATACCCAGGAATTGGACCAGAGCGAACCAATTCAGTTATGGTCCATCAGAGGCATTATGTTTGGTATCAGTTCCTACTTTTCCTACAAATGGTTTTATTCCGAGCCGCAAAATATTTGTGGAAGCACTTCGAAGGTCAGAGGCTAAACCAGCTCGTTTCAGAACTCACTTTAGACCTTGTTAGCGACACCATTCTCACCAAAAGGACTAAATTAGTTTCCAAGTTCATGACTAGCAACACCAGCACCAACACGATCTACGCTTGCCGTTACATTGTTTGTGAAATTTTTAATGCAGTCAATATTGCTTTTCAGCTGTGGATGTTGTGTGCTGTATTCGGTAGTGGGTATTTCATGTTTGGATTTGAAGCTCTGGACTATCTCTCGTACGTGTCTTCCCCACGTCCTGAAAAAGTAATTCCGAACCCCTTTGATGCACTTTTCCCTAAAGTATCAATATGTCGTGTGGAATTGTTTGGTCCCACTGGTCACCTTGAAATACATGAAGGTTTTTGCATAATGCCACTCAACAATGTCGCCGAAAAGATCTTCCTCATCATGTGGTTCTGGCTCTTGTTCATCGGGGTAGTGAGTGGTGCTGGGGCGATCTACAGGGTGGCTGTCGTCTCCTCCAAGAAGGTTCGCTATGGGATTCTCCGCCTTAAGGTGAGGAAGAGCTTGTTTCCCACAAAAAAGCTCGAGTACCTCGTGGACAACTTTAGCTACGGAGATTGGTTCGTGTTCAGCTTAATTCAGAAGAATACCCACCCTTGGGTATTTGCCCGGCTGGTGGATGAGCTTGTGGATAAAATGGAGGAGTTGAAAGGAAAGCAGGAATAAAAATCATGTGGTCTTTCATTTATTTATTGTTTCTATTACTGTTATTCAATTTCTGTTAAATAAAAACTTCTTTTTTAATTTGAAAACTGTTTTTACTCCAATTTTCATTTATATTATCATAGCAATAGCTCCTTGAGCCCCACCTTGGTAATAATTTCCGTCCATGAGGGTAGTAGGTAATGTGCACAAAAACTAGGGATTTTTCAGTCTTTTTCGGCGCTTTTACTAAACAAGCCAGATCGCTTGCAGAGGTGTACTCTAGTCAATCACTAGTCAATAGTATTTTTACAGCCTAAAACAATCACTCCAACATCTGGATGGGGAAGAGTCATCTTATTGATTTTAATTTGGATATCGTCCACACTTGGGAAAGAGAATCCTAGCTCTAGCTTTATCAAATGGTACTGTTTTAGGGAGGAAGCTAATACCGGGGCTTTTTGAGACAGGAGGCGATCAATCATGGAGAATCCTCCGTTGACAATCCTTCACTCAATTTGGGACAAACTGGACAGACCAAATGTAGTGGTGGACTCACTCCCAAACCGATAACCAGCACATACTCCATTCCAAGACAGAAAGAGTCTAAAAACGTGAAGATTGCTGAGAGCATGTCATGTTCTGTAATAGAAAATGCTCATATGTTTTCCTCCTCAATATTTCAAATGTTTTTTTAAAACTTACTGGAAACCTTCCACATTGGTTACAAGCTCTCATACTCAATCATTGGGAGCACTGCGCAGAGAATCACGGCAGCTAAACTCGTCTTGGGAATGTATTGAAGAAACCATTCGTTTAGGAAGCTCATCCCATCTTGAAGGCTTTTGAAATGGATTAGAGAAAAGAAATAACATCTTTTGTGAGCAGAGTTGTGCCAAGAATTATTAGAAGATGAGAGAACCCAGAGGTGTTGTCGATGGGGGATTTATCTGAGGTGAGCTAGCAGGAGAAAATTAAGTGTGCTTTCTCGATCAAAGAAAAGGGTGAGCAGAAAAGGAATTAGCAATTCATAATGCGGTTATGAAAACCGGAGCATTCCTACTAACGAGGAAAATCTTAAGTTAGTTGAGCTCCAATAAGTTTCGCATGTACGTTCGTTTTAGGTGGCTTATCACGCATATTGAATATCAAGTTTTGCGTATAATTGACTTATCAAAAAAGTCTTCATACTGGATTTTACAATGGAAAATTTAAATTAACAAAACGGTCACCCCATTAAATTTGGCGGAGTAAAAGTATGTTTTTCTAGATACACGCTTTTTTTTCATATGCCTGTGATTGCAATAACTTTAGTACCGTTTGGCTTTTCTAAATTCTGACTTCACATATCCGTAGTGTATCTTGAGGGTAAAAACATGTTCGTAGACTGACTGGGCGGTCACAGGTTCAAGGCCAGGAGGCGAAGTAAGATTTTCATGTTATAAGTACAAGCCGTGATATATTTACCGTAATCTGCTGCAGGTCTTATCATATATTATAAGTTTATGTTGAAAATTCAAACTAGAACCTCCTTGTATTACAGGGTAAAACGTCAAGCATTTTCAAGTGACTCTGGATTTAATATATCAATTTAGAGGTATGTTATAGCAAGTGTTGATTATTTAATAGTTATTAGGTGGTGCAGCTGCATTATAAGAATGTGTTTTACGGATTTGTCTGTCACTAATATTTTACGGTATTGGAACGTAATTTTATTTAATACTGCAATATATTTTAACAAAGTCTCGCAATACTCGAGGTACAAACTGAACAACATAAAAATGCCGACGTGGTTTGTGGAAGGCCCACAGAACCAGCATAATGGAATTGCAAAATAATTGTGGTGAATAATTTATAACGGAGGAGGCTACGAGATTGTTGCATGACAGTTATGTTTTTATTAACCTGGATTTGACGGCGGATACAAAACCGTCCTTCTACTCTTTACTAGTATTTTTTGCTGGTTTCAAAAATACGTTCCCTTTCTCGTTTAATCAAACATTTGTCATATTTTAACACCAATTTAGCAATGGGGTGTGAAAACCTGACGGCGATTTTGCAAATATGGTTATATATGTTTGGTTATATAGCTCGGAATTAATGAGCATTTCATCGCTTATACTTTGCTTCAACTTTTGCTTTACACTCATCATTTGCAATACTTTATTTAAAAAACACTCACCAGTGTTCGGACCAGTGTTGGCAAGCAGTAAAAAACGTGGTTTTAAAAAGCTGATTTTTTGCTATTTAAGCAGCTTTTTTTGCTGATCAAATCTTATTTCCTTACTGTTGTTTTGCTTGTTTGGAAAATATTACCTAAAATTTCAGTTTTATTGCACAAAAACCATCCTTTTGTATGCATGCGAACACATAACTTCATTTTGAGTTTCGTCGGCGTATTTATTATACATTAATTCTGAATAGCGTCTTGGTCATAATTCATAGGAATCGGTCTTGTGTCTTACTGAATCCAACAAACAGCACCAGAACACAAAAAAACCCAAAACTGCAAAACAAAAGTTTCAAAGCAGGGAATCAGCACATATTTTAAACGAAAAAGCGCATTTTTGCCAACACTGCATCAGACCAATACTTTATTAAAAACAGTTTCAATTTTCCCAAGCAAAATTCAATGAGAAGACTCGAACTTTACGATATGTCAAATATCGGTAAAAGTGGTCACATAGACTTAATGCTCAATATTCACGACAAAAACCTAAAACAAACGTACGTACCAAACCTTAAATCGGAACTCAACTCATGTAAACCTTTCAAAGTAAGCTATAAAAAACAAAGAAAGGCCTTTCACCCGTACTCCTGGAGGTTCCATATACCAGACAAAAGACCAACCCCCTCAAACTGTCACCCAGCAATCATGTCTTCATATTTTTACAAAGCTTTGATGAAGTCTTTTCTTTACAAAGAACCTGATTTCATTGAAGTCTCATCAATGCACAAACACCAAACTAATTGTTCACGTCTGAGACTACGCTCAAAGCACCACTAGGGTGACAAGATTCCCAAATGCCCAATGGGGGGCAGTTAAAAGTTTTTTAGCTATAAACAATTTATGTATACAATCTCTGATGTCTAGCTGCAAAAGAAAAACTACCTCCCAAATTTTCGCATTTAGAACTAAGGAATTCAATAATTATGTATCAACAGTGCTAACAAAAAGCATCAAACTTGATTATCATAAAAATTATAGATTACCTTCAGGCAACTACAGTTTTTAGCCTACGCTAAATCGCCAAACCGTTGTATTTCTAAAAAACGAAGTATTTGCTTGGACTTTCTAATGTAAGAACTACGGCTGGGGGCAAAAAGGACGGTGTGCACAAACTTAGAAGTCCTTTAAAAAACAACCCATAAAAATGCTTGAGCACTGATGAAAATTATGAGACTATCATGCAAAGAAAGTACCATTGTTGCAACAATTTTGAAACCCTTCTTTCAAAAATTATAAATTTTAGCTAAAATGTAAAAGAATCAGATGCAAATTCATTAAATTTCATTTTGGTGGACTTTGGTGTACAAACTCTTCAATGGAAGGCGTGACAATGTTCGTCGGAGGACAGATTCTTTGAATGGGGTACTGTCCCCCACGCTTTGCCAATTGAGAATATTGCCCTTTCTAATTTTTCACACTTTTTCAGAAGAAACGAACCCAGAAACATGCTTGAGAGATTGTAGGTGGCGGGGGGACTTTGCAATGTTGTTCTTATGACAACATTTCATAGTTTTGAAATGCTTTGAATTTGGGTTTATATTTCTGGGGGCAACTTTCAGGGCAATACGCAACCTTAAGAAATTTCTTGTGGTCACTAGTACTAACAAAGTGGGTCTTGAGTACCTACGCACCGGGAAATTTAAAAGATTTCAACAAACCCAAAACGCGATTTTGTAGTTTGCATAAAATTGGACTCAATTTTCCGTTCGCGAAACTTCCATTGCAAATCAAGGCAACCCCTGTAGTTTTGCATGTAAAAAAGAGCTGCAATTTGAAACAATTCAAGGTACAACTTGTCTTTTAACTCGACGGAAGCAAAAAAACTTCAAGAAAACAAATACAAGATTTTGTAATTTTTAGACAAATGGATGGAGTATTTTACGTAATTTAAGTTTCAAATCAGTGAAACTCCTGTAGTTTTGAATGCAAAAAAGGGCTGCGATTTGAAACATTCCATGGTATCATTAGTCTTTTCAACCCGCCGGGAATTTCAAGATATTTCATCAAAACCAAAGCTACATTTTGCAATTTTCTGACAAACAGACTTAAATTGCCGTTCTTGTAACTTCTATAAAAAATCAAGGTAACCTCTGTAGTTTTTCTTGATTATAGGAGCTGCGATTTGAAATGTTTCGTGGTATCATTTGTCTTTCCAACCCACCGGGAATTTTAAAATATTTCATCAAAACCGAAGTAAGATATTGTAATTTTCTGAAAAAATTAAGTAACTTTCGGTTCGCGTAGCTTCTGTATTAAATCAAGGTAACCCCGGTACTTTTGGCTGATTATAGTAGCTGCGATTTGAAACATTTTAAGGTTTCACTTGTGTCTCTAACCCATCGGGAAGTTAAAAGTATTTCAACAAAACCAAAGTAAGATTTTTTAATTTTCCGACAAACGGGCTTAACTTTCTGTTGGCCTAACTTCTTAATTAAATCTAGGTAACCCCTGTTGTTTTGCCTGTTTGTAGAAGCTGCGTTTTGAAACAACTTAAGGTATCATTGTGTCCTAACCCACCGGGAAGTTAAAATATTTCAGCAAAACCAAAGTAAGATTTTTTAATTTTCTGACAAACGGGCTTAAGTTTCCGTTCTCTAACTTCTTAATTAAATCTTGGTAACCCTGTGTTTTGTTTGATTGTAGAAGCTGCGATTTGAAACATTTAAGGTATCACTTGTGTCTCTAACCACCGGGAAGTTAAAAAAATATTTCAGCAATACCAAAGTAAGATTTTTAATTTTCTGACAAACGGACTTAAATTGCCGTTCCGAACTTCTTATTAAATCTAGGTAACCGTGTTTTTTGTTTGATTGTAGAAGCTGCGATTTGAAACATTTTAAGGTATCACTTGTCTCTCTAACCCACCGGGAAGTTAAAAATATTTCAACAAACCAAAGTAAGATTTTTAATTTTCTGACAAACGGACTTAAATTCCGTTCTCGAACTTCTTAATTAAATCTAGGTAACCCCTGTTGTTTTATTTGGTTGTAGAAGCTGCGATTTGAAACATTTTAAGGTATCACTTGTCTCTCTAACCACCGGGAAGTTAAAAATATTTCAGCAATACCAAAGTAAGATTTTTAATTTTCTGACAAACGGACTTAAATTGCCGTTCTCGTAAACTTCTTAATTAAATCTAGGTAACCCCTGTTGTTTTGATTGTAGAAGCTGCGATTTGAAACATTTTAAGGTATCACTTGTGTCTCTAACCCACCGGGAAGTTAAAAATATTTCAGCAATACCAAAGTAAGATTTTTTAATTTTCTGACAAACGACTTAAATTGCCGTTCTCGTAACTTCTAATTAAATCTAGGTAACCCCTGTTGTTTTAGTTGGTTGTAGAAGCTGCGATTTGAAACATTTTAAGGTATCACTTGTCTCTCTAACCCACCGGGAAGTTAAAAATATTTCAGCAATACCAAAGTAAGATTTTTTAATTTTCTGACAAACGGACTTAAATTGCCGTTCTCGTAACTTCTAATTAAATCTAGGTAACCCCTGTTGTTTTGATTGTAGAAGCTGCGATTTGAAACATTTTAAGGTATCTTGTCTCTCTAACCACCGGGAAGTTAAAAATATTTCAACAAACCAAAGTAAGATTTTTTAATTTTCTGACAAACGGACTTAAATTGCCGTTCTCGTAACTTCTTAATTAAATCTAGGTAACCCCTGTTGTTTTGTTTGATTGTAGAAGCTGCGATTTGAAACATTTTAAGGTATCACTTGTCCTCTAACCACCGGGAAGTTAAAAATATTTCAGCAATACCAAAGTAAGATTTTTTAATTTTCTGACAAACGGACTTAAATTACCGTTCTCGAAACTTCTATATTAAATCTAGGTAACCCCTGTTTTTTTATTTGGTTGTAGAAGCTGCGATTTGAAACATTTTAAGGTATCACTTGTCTCTCTAACCCACCGGGAAGTTAAAAATATTTCAGCAATACCAAAGTAAGATTTTTTAATTTTCTGACAAACGGACTTAAATTGCCGTTCTCGTAACTTCTTAATTAAATCTAGGTAACCCCTGTTGTTTTGCTTGATTGTAGAAGCTGCGATTTGAAACATTTTAAGGTATCACTTGTCTCTCTAACCCACCGGGAAGTTAAAAATATTTCAGCAATACCAAAGTAAGATTTTTAATTTTCTGACAAACGGACTTAAATTGCCGTTCTCGAACTTCTATATTAAATCTAGGTAACCCCTGTTGTTTTGTGATTGTAGAAGCTGCGATTTGAAACATTTTAAGGTATCACTTGTCTCTCTAACCACCGGGAAGTTAAAATATTTCAGCAAAACCAAAGTAAGATTTTTTAATTTTCTGACAAACGGACTTAAATTGCCGTTCTCGTAACTTCTTAATTAAATCTAGGTAACCCCTGTTGTTTAATTGTAGAAGCTGCGATTTGAAACATTTTAAGGTATCACTTGTGTCTCTAACCCACCGGGAAGTTAAAAATATTTCAGCAATACCAAAGTAAGATTTTTTAATTTTCTGACAAACGGACTTAAATTGCCGTTCTCGAAACTTCTTAATTAAATCTAGGTAACCCCTGTTGTTTAGCCTGATTGTAGAAGCTGCGATTTGAAACATTTTAAGGTATCACTTGTCTCTCTAACCTACCGGGAAGTTAAAAATATTTCAGCAATACCAAAGTAAGATTTCTTAATTTTCTGACAAACGGACTTAAATTGCCGTTCTCGTAACTTCTTAATTAAATCTAGGTAACCCCTGTTGTTTTGTTTGATTGTAGAAGCTGCGATTTGAAACATTTTAAGGTATCACTTGTCTCCCTAACCCACCGGGAAGTTAAAAATATTTCAACAGAACCAAAGGAAGATTTTTTAATTTTTAAAAAAAGGACTGGGATTTCGGTTAATGTTACTTCGATTATAACTCAAGAAAATCCTTGATTTGCATGTGTTAAGTTGCGGCGATTTGAAACACTTGAAGGTTTTGTTAGTTTTTTTAACCTGCTGGAGTTTAAATTATGTTTATAGTTGAAGGATATCTGAGGATGGTTTTAGCTCTATAAAATTATGCATTGCAATATTGCTTACTTTTTTCCTAAAAGCAACTTTATTAGTCATATTAGGGAATCTGCATATCCGATTCTGAATACACCCGACTGGTTTTTTGTAAAAATATTTTTTTTTTGAAACAGAATTTGATAATTTGTGTAGATGGGTTAAAACTCTTCATTTACAAGTAAAATAAGTCAGCTTACATTGGGATAGAGTTTAAAATCACTAGAGATAGCGTATACACTGCAGGTATTAGGTTTTTGTTTTGTGGGTTAGGGGGCCACTTTGGGTTAGGGGGTGTATGGGGCTGCGCGGCACATTTTTCTAAAACGTGTTTTAACTTTATCAACGTATATTATTATGTACTTTAGCTTTTTGGGACAAACCTGGATATTTGGAAAATGAGCAAAGAGTTTTGTCCAGCTGAGTGGTAAAAAGTCCTCCGGAATTGTGTCGAACTCGACCTTTAGCTGAAGCTTTAAATATTTGAGGTGAGATTGCACATCACTTGGTTTTGAAACCAACGCTTCGAGGTTCAAGTTTTCCAAACGGATTTTTGCGACGACGCTTCGTTTTCTTGTAGACGTTGCAAGATAGAGACAAATACTCTAGCTTTGGGGCGAACCGTAATACAGCTCTGTGGAAGTCCTCAGCTGTAGGAATCTCGCATTTTTCCAACTCCAAGAATTTGACAGAGTGTCCGCCTTTCGTGAGGAATTTCTCCAGTTTCCCATTCTCCTGGGGTTTGAAGGCAAGTTGGGATTGATAAAGT
>LJIJ01005756.1:0-11053 GCA_001718145.1 Orchesella cincta
GTACACAAAGCTGGTTGTAAACGTTTTATCAAAATGTCAACAAAGAAAAATTAAAGATTAGGTAATGTTTCTGCTGTGCTAGGTTTACTGTAACGATAAAGTGTTTTCCAGAAACGTTCATTTTCCTTATTTAATAGAAATGTACTTTGTAGGCCGCCAAAACAAAATTGTAACCGGGAAGTATGTATCTTAAATATGCTCATCTCATTCTAAAATTAAGATAAAAGCTGTTAAACGTTTGTGGAGCTACAAGTCTTGTGTTTTTAATTGTAAACATATACCGACAATCAGGCCGTAAGCGGGATCCGTACGGCCTGGAGCAAAGAGACAGCGGTCCGGCCTTTTGCAAATTTAAGAGTTTTTAAGGAATATAGAATCATGCAAAAAGGAATATTTTTATCATAACAGACGCTCAAAAAAGTAAACAGTCTGGAACTAAGTATTGCAAATAACGCCGGACGCATGGAATGAAAAAAGCCCGGACTTTGGAAAGACAATTGGTCACTAACTGGCAAAATTATAGCAAGAAACCTATAGTTTTGAATTTTTCACCATTTGCCGTTCTAAAGTCCGGCCTTTTCTTTCTTCCTGACCGTCCGGCCTGGAGCGACTGTTTCACCCCGCTCCCCCATCGTTACGGGCCTGCCGACAATATATTTACATAAACAAAATCAGTATGTTCTAATTCACGTACCACACCAAGTAAAACTACCTTGAGATACTTAATTTTTGCAACTTAGCAGAAAGCAGTTTTCTAAAGATTAAAATCGAAAACTCTTAGTAGTCCTATGGATTTCTAATCATACAAAACAAACATTGTTTAGTAGTGCCGATTTTTAGTTTCATTATAATATTATTTAATAAATATAAAAATATAAAATAGTATTGAAAGCCAGGGACCTGTTTTTATTTACGTTCTCACTGAGATGAAAGTCTGCATCAGTTTAAATTCATTTTTTTAAACTCGTGTCTGTAGTAAGTAAGTTGCGTTAATGTAAGACGAATCTTGGGTTTTTAGCAGCCGGAAAGTCGAAAATGTTTAAAAATACACTGAAATTAGATCACTATTTCATCGTGTCCTGCTAAATATGCTTCAACCGTTTCATACTGTCAAAGGACAAGCAATGTAAGATTATGAATCCCAGTGACAGCTTAAAGGTAACGTCAGTTAATTAATAGGTACTTGTAGGTCCCAACAAACAAGTAGTATTATACCTTTAACGTAACGCAACGTAAAAATTGGAAACAAAGCTTTTCTGGTAATTTTAATACAGTACAACCAGTATAAGTAAAGCACTTACTGCATTACAGGCTGTGGCAGACAAAAACGGCAGACTATTTTCAAGTAAAGTCTGGTTTCAAAAACAACCATGCTTCATCATATTTGAGCGTTAAAAAGTGTCATAGGCATATGGATTTTCTTTTCTGGCAAGCTTACCAACGCTAATTTAAACTTTAATATTTCCACTCTTACCTTACACTTTAGTTGGAATCGAAAGTAACTCTTAAAAACCTGTTAACATTAACAACGTTTAAAAAAAATTTAAAAAAGTTGTCCTCATAATATGAGTGGCCTACGTATCAGGGTGGTTTAAATGTTCTAGAATACCAATATTTACTTTTATGTTTAAATAAAACTACACAAAAAAGACTGACATTGTCTCGGAAGTTACTACCGTTCTAAACTAATATTTCCTTTTTCGATTTGTATAAACTTGAAATACCTGCCTTCAATATCATCGACGTTCTGAATTTACCAGGAAGTCAAAAAATTCCAGCAAACCAATACCAATACGAAGTAGACAAAAACCATTTTGACATAATTATTGTTCGAAATCAAAGTAATCCCTAAAGTTTTGCCTGATTATGGGAGCTGAGATTTGAAACATTTGCAGGTATCACTTGTGTTTCTATTTTTCTATATTTTCTAATTTTATGAAAAATGGACTTAACTTTTCGTTCTTGTAACTTCTACTTCAAATCAAGGTACCCCTGTGTTTTAGTTGGCAAAAGCAGCTGCGATTTGAAACATTAAGAGGTATCATTTGTGTTTCTAACTCACCGGAAGTTTAAAATATTTCAACAAAACAAAGTAATATTTTTCAGTTTTATGAAAAAATCGAACTTAGTTTTCGTTCTTGTAACTTCTACTTCAAATCAAGGTAACCCCTGTAGTTTAAGTTGGGATAGTACCTGCGATTTGAAACATTAAAGGTATCATTTGTTTTCTAACTCACCGGGAAGTTTAAAATATTTCAACAAAACCAAAAGTAATTTTCAATTTTATGAAAAATCGACTTAAGTTTTCGTTCTTGTAACTTCTACTTCAAATCAAGGTAACCCCTGTTGTTTTAGTTGGCAAAAGCAGCTGCGATTTGAAACATTTAGAGGTATCATTTGTGTTTCTAACTCACCCGGAAGTTTAAAAATATTCAACAAAACCAAATAATATTTTTCAGTTTTATGAAAAATCGACTTAAGTTTTCGTTTCTTGTAACTTCTACTTCAAATCAACGTAACCCTGTAGTTTAAGTTGGTGATAGTACTGCGATTTGAAAACATTTAAAGGTATCATTTGTGTTTCTAACTCACCGGGAAGTTTAAAAATATTTCAACAAAACCAAAGTAATAATATTTTCAATTTTATGAAAATCGACTTAAAGTTTTCGTTCTTGAACTTCTACTTCAAATCAAGTAACCTGTTGTTTTAGTTGGCAAAAGCAGCTGCGATTTGAAACATTTAGAGGTTCATTTGCTGTTTCTAACTCACCGGGAAGTTTAAAAATTTCAACAAACCAAAAGTAATATTTTCAATTTTATGAAAAAATCGATTCAAGTTTTCGTTCTTGTAACTTCTACTTCAAATCAAGGTAACCCCTGTAGTTTTAGTTGGTGATAGTACCTGCGATTTGAAACATTTAGAGGTATCATTTGTGTTTCTAACTCACCGGGAAGTTAAAAATATTTCAGCAATACCAAAGTAAGATTTTTTAATTTTCTGACAAACGGACTTAAATTGCCGTTCTCGTAACTTCTTAATTAAATCTAGGTAACCCCTGTTGTTTAGCCTGATTGTAGAAGCTGCGATTTGAAACATTTTAAGGTATCACTTGTGTCTCTAACCCACCGGGAAGTTAAAAATATTTCAAGCAGAACCAAAGGAAGATTTTTTAATTTTTTAAAAAAGGACTGGGATTTCGGTTAATGTTACTTCGATTATAACTCAAGAAAATCCTTGATTTGCATGTGTTAAGTTGCGGCGATTTGAAACACTTGAAGGTTTTGTTAGTTTTTTTTAACCTGCTGGGGAGTTTAAATTATGTTTATTGTTGAAGGATATCTGAGGATGGTTTTAGCTGTATAAAATTATGCATTGCAATATTGCTTACTTTTTTCCTAAAAGCAACTTTATTAGTCATATTAGGGAATCTGCATATCCGATTCTGAATACACCCGACTGGTTTTTTGTAAAAATAATTTTTTTTTGAAACAGAATTTAATAATTTGTGTAGATGGGTTAAAACTCTTCATTTACAAGTAAAATAAGTCAGCTTACATTGGGATAGAGTTTAAAATCACTAGAGATAGCGTATACACTGCAGGTATTAGGTTTTTGTTTTGTGGATTAGGGGGCCACTTTGGGTTTGGGGTGTATGGGGCTGCGGGGTGCATTTTTCTAAAACGTGTTTTAACTTTATCAACGTTAATAATATTATAATCAACATAAATGTTTCAACTAAAACTTTTTTTTTGTAATAATCCAGAACCTGGAGTTTTTGGTATTGGACGATGAACCGGACAAAAAGGATATATATGGCATTTTGCAATCCATCCACGCTCTGAGAACCCAATGCGGAATACTCCAACAAATTAGGGAACTTGACATTTTGAACTTGTAAGAAATTTATCTTTAACCTATTTTAGTTTCCTGTGATATCATTTGTTAAATCTTAGTGTTATTTTGCAACGTGTGTAGGAAGGATTTGACCAGTGACACTTTTGACCCTACTCTGAGGAATTATCTCCTTGATGTTTCTCTTCCACTCACATTCTTCGCATATGACATCGGCTTCGAGCATACTTCTGAACTCGACCACAAACTGCAGTTGGGAATTTCTGCAGCAACGTTGGAAACGCTGGTGATTTACAAAGGCGCGTACAGCGACCCTTTTGGCAGCTTCCGTTGCCAACATACGAAGCTCACAAAAACCCAGTAGGACCCATGTTAATAATCTCCAATTTCTGAATGAAATGCCGGCTCTCAGAACTCTTCGGTTGTTTCATAAACCTTGTTGTAAGTGTGGTTTATTAAATTCACCTGAACGTTATTCTGAAACAGGAAATATTAAAGTAGTTTTTGAATTAACAGATGAGCATGAAAAGGCTGCAATCTGGAGACCGAAACCGAAGGTGATCAAGCAGCTACAAACATTCTGGAAAGACAACATATATGAATCACACGATGTGGAAAGGGTGGCTGAAGTGCCTGTGATTGGGAACACGGATTTCACCCAAATGTCCAACTTGAGCTTTCCAAATATTGTGGAATTTCTTACTGGAGGGGAGATTTGTGCAGCGGAAAATGTAGAGCAGTTGGCGAGGCTGATGCCTAACCTAAAGCGGTTGCGAATTGGCTTGGATAATGAAGGGTTTGAGCCGTTTTGCAAGCATTGGAAAAGATTGGAAGCGCTGGATATCTATCCGGCCCACATAAATGATGAAGGAATCACTGGAATCGTGCAAGGAGTGGAAACTCGGCTCCCAAATATTACGGACTTGAAATGTATGGGATAATTAATTATTGTGTGGGATGGATATATATGTAAATTAGTAATTTGAGTACTTTTAGTAATTAGTGCTGATTTCTCTTTTTATTTGTAGATTTAAAGGCGTTTGGATTTAGTAATGGGCCGGCGAAATCGAAAAAAGACTCACAATTCTCGCGTCTTACAGATTTATCCGTGAAACAGGGGCTGCTGCAGTTGAAGTATTTAGAGACGGTCGTGATGTTTGGTTTCCAGATGATAAGGTGAGTTGAAGTTAACACCTTTTATCAGTTTCATGAGTAGAGTAGAGTATTTTGGGATCTCAAAAACTTTAATTATGTTGTAATGTTGTGCTTAGATGAGTGAAGAAAATTATCAAAACTTGAATTCAATGTTTCCTCCATACCCCTACTGCTCTATTAATCGGGATCGGACATCCTATGACTCTGATTTTTTTAATAATATTTTTCGGCAATGATGTAGATAGTCTCTAGTAGAAACAATCAGTTCTGCTCGTTATGTTATACACCCTGAATACAGAATATGATGTGTTATGGTCTCTACGTTTTTCTTAAAAATTAATGTTTATTGTATAAAAATGTCAATCATGTATATTTCTGTAGTTGAATGATTGGTAATGATTCATTAAAAGATTAAAATGGTTTGGATTCTATTTTAATGTCATGTTAAGTGCGGATTATTTACAGCACTCGTATTTTGTTGATAAATATATGTATCATTTGATAATTCTACAAAGTACGGAAAAATTGAACAGGTACAGGCAATCTATTTGATTTTACATGACTTTTATCCCCTCGTGTCCTTTCGAAGTATGTTTTAATTCCACCATGTATTAATTTTCCAAACTTTTAATGTAGTTTGTAGGCATTGCATATTATCCATTGAATCGGAGCTTTTAAATAGTCACTTTAGAAGAGAAAGAACTACAACCGTACTTTAACTACTCTACTCTCGTGCAGTGTAAAACATCCACAACGTTTCTTTAGTCCATCATCATCGCTCTCAGTACATTTCAACGAAACCAGAGCAGCTACCTTTGCTTTGTAGGAGCGTAGATAAAGAGTACTTGGCTATATGCTTTTACGTGTTACATTGAGGACGAGATCCCATCCTAAGCTTGCAGCAAGTAAAACAAAAATCCAAATTCATGACAAGTTCACCAGCCACACTCAGGAAGACCTACTGAAAGTACTTGTTCGAGTATACTTTTTGTTAGGAAGTGAGTATAAGTCAGTATACTTTGTAAAAGAGCAACCAAGCTCTGCTGCAAAGAGATGATTGGTTGTGTTCAAAGCAAATATCACGAACACAAGCCGCAACATGTGCTTGAGCACATGCAAAAGGTATCCTTTCATCAAATATATATTTTTCACGAGTTTTCAACGTGTCACATTTTATCTTATATTTTCACACAACCAAATGGCTGTCCTTGTAAAGATTTGATTTCTGGATTTTGATGACTATATTATAAGACTGGATCTTTGTTCTATACATATCAGAACAATGTAAAAAGTTAGGTTCACTCGTTGTTCCAAATCACAAGATGGAACAAGAAAATAACTTTATAGATTTCAAACTACTTGATATTGTTATAATTTCACATTAAATCAATTTATTCTTCCAACAATTATCGATTCTTACAAGAACAACACAATTACAACGTGCTTCCTCACAGGTTCAGAGTGAGCGAATGAGCCAGAAAAAAGAAATGAATGATCTATATCTATATCTCAAAATTTACGCTTAGGGTACGCTACTATTCGGAACACTTGTGTTAATTTGCCCTGCTGTTCACACTTATGTACGCTTGTTTCTTTACCATTGTCGGTTCTACAATTATTTAAGTTGGAAAGTCGTAGTACTAAAAATTTGTAGTTGTTGAGCTTCTAAAACATAACTTCTGTAGTTATGCTTCCTTAAAGCCAAAAACTAGCATGCAATCAGTGTTTCAAAATAAGGAAATTAATAATTAAAGAATTTCCAAAATTTCGAATCGTCTAGAACGTCACCTCAACATGTCGAAGATGAAGAAATATTCGAGGAAATGGAAACTCGAAAATCAACCCCATCCACCATTAATGATGTGCCTCCAAAAGCGCGTGATTAATTCATTAATAAAAACTTCTCACAGTTTAGTTTGACTCTTCATTTCAATAAATTTAATGTTATCTTTGTTTTCAGATTCTTGAGATGATTTTGAAGGTTGGATAGCGGTGGAAACTCAATGCTTCCCTACAGATTGGTTCATCCCAATGGGAAAATATTATAAGTGGTCTTCTGGAAAAGCGAGTCCAGAAAGGAGAGATTGTTCCATGTTCTCAGCTTTCTATTGTGTACGATAAAGCGTGGCCCAGTAACCTGCACACATTAATTCGTTGTCCACAACAATTTACAACCCTTGGAACCCATTTCCTTCAGGTCTCTTCGAGTCACCGAACTTTTCTGATCGGAGAAAATATGGAAGAAAATCCATAGTTCAACCTCTGAACATTTCCACAACAAAGTTTGGCATCCATCTCAACACCTTTGTTGTGCTTGTCATGTGCATCTCGAGTTTGAAACTCTAATTAAAATCCTGAGACCCATGTCCAACTTGAAGAATACTCAAGTTTTCTGGAACATCGTTGAAACTGGATTCGGAAGAGGAGCTCCTGCATTTTCCTGCTTTGCCTCATCTAACCCATTTGGATTAAAGTCAGTAAGCTTTAGCGCTTTCAAAAAAACGGAGGAGACGCTGAGAGCAGTTTTTAAACAAGTTAATTGACGCCTATGCTAAGCACCTTGTATCTTTGGAATTGGAACAAAGTCGTAATTATGTCCCACTTGAACAACGACACGCGGTTGACAAAAGCAACCTTTTCAAAGTCTCCAGCACTTCAAAGTTTTTAACCCAAGTAGGAATTTTCTCGAGTCGAGCTGCGTTCCTCCACTTAAAAGTCTCTTCATTGTTGGTGTGTGTTCGCCAATTTTCTAAGAATTCAGGACGTAACCGTAGACATTCTCATGCGTTTTGTTGACAAATTTCGCAACACCCTAGAGTGCCTTGATTTGGATGTATGGAGTGAAATCTTTACTACCAGCTGCAGAAAGGAGGTAACTAGGACGGGTGGACTACTTCAAACTGCAGCAGTGACTTTCCCAAAGCTCACCAAATTAACTATATCGTACCCAACTAATGAGATGGAAACGGTGGTTATCAAAAAGTCGTTCCTTGTCAAGTTTCCGGCTCTCTGTGTACTTCACCTTATTCACTTTAAACTTAGCTGTGATGTGTACAGTGCTGACAGGCGCCTCAGAAGTTTTCGCTGTGTTCACCAAAATAGCAAACAACGATACAGGAACACAATCAAGGAATTTCTCCTTCGGGAAAATTACTTGGGCGATTTCACCACGCTTCAAAGTATTTCAGTATGGTTCACGGAAGTCAAGAGTGGGTCTACATCTTGCGAATATGATAACCTCGTTTATATCCAAGACAAAACTGGTGTCCAAGTTACTCCGTAGTAAAAACAAATATTGCTTTATACTATTAAACTTTAATTAAACTAATAACGGATTCTTTAAGCCATGTCAGATAGTTTTTATAATCCCAAAATGCATTTGTATATACGGTTTTAGTTGAAATCTTACAATTACATGTTTAGATATCTAAAACTACATACTTATTTAAAAATTGTATTCTTTTATTTGATAGAAGCATTGGTTGTGTTATAATAAATACTTACAGCTTCATTTTCTTTAACTTTTAAATGTTATCTTTCATTGACGGTTCATTGCGTCAAAGACATCAAATGGAATGTCAACAAGAGAACTCTATTAGTAGATACCGTACAATTTATGGTCAAATTAATTTAGAGAATATGCATAGTAGACTGCCACCACAACAAAATTTTGACACATATCAGCGCAAAGAATCTAGTTTGGTGACAACCCAAGCTGTGGTTCCGAACAAAGGTGAAAGGGAGCTGGAGTGAATACGGTGCATAAAATTCATATACACAAGAGCCCGAGAAGACGAGACATGATAATGATGATGGTATACACATTTCAGCTTCGCTGTTTTATAAAGGCCTGGTCAGCTTCCCTTTTGGGAACAAGTTTCCGAAGCTCACAAAATTGACTCTAGTAGGACCCATTGTTAATGATCTCCAATTTTTCAAGGAAATGCCGCTCTCAACTCTCCGGGTTTCATAAACCTTGTTGTAGTGAGACTAAAAATTTACATGAAAATCATTACGAAAAAACAAATAAATTTGTGATTTCACAGATGAGCATGCCGTTATCTGGAGACCGAAGGTGATCAAGCAACTGCAAACATTCCGCAAGGGCAATCATGAATCAGTTAAAAATGTATCTGAAGTTCCTGTGATTGGGAACACGGACTTCTCCCAAATGTCTCATTTGAGCTTTCCAATATCGAAGAATTTCTGATTGGAGAGGAGAGATGCACAGCGGAACATGGGAGCAGTTGGCAAAGTTGCTGCCCAACATGAGACGTTTGCGTATTGGCTTGGATTTTGAGGGGTTTCGAGTCGTTTTACAGCATTTTAAGGGATTGGAAGAGCTGGATATCAATCCTGTTCACGTTAATGTGTAGGGAATAATTGGGATCGTGCCAGGAGAGGAAACCAGCCTGGCAGGCATCAAATATTACCGACTTGATATGTATGAGATAATTAATTTTTTTGTGCGGTAGATGTAGATGGTTTATAAAAATTACTACTGATTTTTTTGCTTCGTTTGTAGATTTAAAAGCATTTGGAATGGATTTGGGCAGTGAGACCAGAAGAGGAGTCAAGTTTCTCGGATCTAACCGATTTATCTGTGGAGCAGGGGATGCTTAAGTTGAGATACTTGGAAAGAGCTGTGGTGTGGTGCTTAATGAAGGTTAGCTGATTATATTCCTTTGTGTTTCAAATATTATGGAACGGAGAACTTGGGATCTCAATGCGTTTCTTTTTGGACTAATTGTTTTCCATAGATGTGTGAGGAAAATTACCGACAGTTGTAGTTACGTTTTCCTGCATACCCCTACTCCAGCATAAATCGAGAGCAGTACTCTGATATTGAAGATAATACTTGAAGCAGCGATTCAGATAGTTAGTTTAAATACAATCAATTCTCCTTGGTAATCAACTAAAGTACAGAATGTTATATCTTTGCGTATTTAAAAGTTCCTTCAAACGGCATGAAAACAGGAAAGATATTAGATTTTCATTAATTTACTTTTGTATAGCTTACTTTTCTTGTATATTTATGAATTTATGATGTATATTTAAGCTAATGAATAGAATAAGAAATGTGTGCTTGCCGACCCAGTTAGCAAGTTTTAACTTGGACAGGAATATGGGCATTATTGAAAACTATCATTCATGAATAAAATTTTAATTATTTAATTGATAACGATATTCATTGGATTTACTATAACGTCAATATATTTTAACAATTAATAAAAAGTAATAACCTGATTGGTATGTCAAGAAAAGTGTCACTAGGCTTTTTTTACAAGAAACTTATTTTGTCATGATAGGTGTGCGTCATTTAGGGAACTCGATTAATTAATTTAGACGTGCATTACCAAAATGCTCTGATAAGTAGTAGCAATAGCTCACTTGATTGTCCACAACAGCAATATTTTGCCACATGTCAGCGACAAAAGTCGAGTTAGGGAAGAACACAAGCTTTGATGCCGAACAAAGATAAAAGGGAGCTAGAGTGAATTTGCATATTCTTGTGCATAACTTTTGTACACAAGAAAACCCAAAAACAAGTCGAGACATGATATTGATGGTATTTATACGCACATGCACTCGAGCTGAGCAACTCTTCTCGTTCTCAACCTCAACGTGTGAAACCACACGCACGATTGTTTTTTTCCGTTTTTACTCGACTGACAGCCGGTTAGAGCTCTTCCACTTTTTTAAGTTTTTCTTGTAATTGTAATCGTACATCACAGTCGACAATCATGACGGAAGCTAAGGATTTCAAAAATCCACTGCTTATCAACGTGGTAAGTGTTTTGTATCTATTTTTTAAAAGTCGGTAATACTGATAAGTTTTCATTTGCATCGTGTTATAGATAGCAGAAAGGGTTCTTCAGTTCGTTCCAGTGGCCCATCTCAAAGCGTGTCGTCTTGTGTCTCGGCTTTGGTGGAAGGAGTCGTTGCCCGATGGCGTCGCACCCACTGGCTTCAAGTCAGCTGTTACAACCTCAACACAGGGAGGCAGGAATCTTATTTGGAAGAACGTGGCCGTGACGAGATAAA
>LJIJ01005757.1:0-11053 GCA_001718145.1 Orchesella cincta
ATGCCCAACTGTATATGCCACAATAAATTCAATAAAAGAACTATGAAATAATAGAACATTAGATGGAATGCACTGGTTTTTGTTTAGTTTGAACCTATTTCCAAGAAAAGTGTTGAAAAGTTATTCCACGGATCCTCTGGAATTTTGCATGAATATTAATTAATTGAAGAATGTAACAATTTTCCAAGCTCAAAATAAATTATAGCAAACTTATCTGGGAAGTTCCAATTTTTTATCCCTCCAAGTACTACGAGATAAATTGTAAAGCAGCCCATGCTCAGCATAAAAATTTGCGTCATTCCTTAAGTGTTGTGCAACAACTGATTGGTTGATGCGCAGCAAAATATGAAAAACATTCTATGAACACTTTTTGCTTCCATGATCATAAGTTAAGAGGAGTAACCGAAAGAAGCATAATTTCGAATGTGTTTGGAATTTTTTAAAGTCTATATAAATATAGTATGGATAATTGCAATACGACACAAAACGCTGCTCAACAAGTATTCATGCAGCTGCTTCAGTAAATAAATTCGAATTCAGGCTACGCCAATACAAACGTTGTATTTTTCTTTATTTCGCTCAAAAGTCGACTAACAAGAATATGTGCCAATGTAGACAAAAACGTTCGAATAATTTTATAAGCGTGTACTTTACATCAGCATCTTTTCGAAAGCGACATGTAGCACCACCAAACTCCAAAAACTCATTGTCACTTGTTTTGCGATAGCCACATTTCAAATAGAAACCAAGAACCTCTTTCCTTCCATGCAGATACAGACGAACTTTCCCTTGTTCCTTTGCGTAAGCTTCTGCTCTGTTCAACAGCTTTTTTCCAACACCTTGCCCCTGGAAATCCAAAGAGACAACCTGTTGTCGAACTCTCAAAGTTTTCTCATCCACATCCAGTGGTGCTAGCATGACGCAGCCAACAACTTTTCCCATTTCATTGACAACCTCGTTATTGCTGGTGCCGATTGGTTTGATGATCGCTGCAAACGTAACGTGGTTCAACTCACGGCTCAAATATTCCTCGAATGCATCAGAACCAAGTGGTATACTCATCAGTTCAAATTGATTTCTCAATTTGAGCACTTGTGAATAATATTTGGGATTCTCTATTGGAGATATCCTTTGAATGATGATGTCAGCCATGCTAGTAATCGAATGCTAGATCAATGTACATGAGAGATCTTTAAGATAATTGCCTGATCGTTTGATACGTCCTAAGATTGTCTATATTTTATTTCTGTAGTTGCATAATCTGATCAGCCTGCTTCCAATTGTGTCATTAAACGAAATTACCAATTTTGCATTTAAGCTGAAGTAATTGCACATAATTCAAGTTATTAATTCCTCATTTAAACGATTGCACAGGCATGCATATAAGATAATTTAACATGTGTTTGTTGGATTCAACATTTTGATTCTAATAATTGAGATGGTTAACGACTAAGTAAATCGATAGCTTACTGCTGCATATTGGTATTATGATAAAATATACAATGATTGGATGAAAAACTTGAATTTTTCGAAGTTGTGATATTTCTTGCATTTGTAACATGAACTTACCACGGTTTAAGCTGTGAGGCTGAAATTCACGTCATGAATCATGAGTGAAAATAAATGGCATTAGCCTTTAAACGAAGCACCTTTTCCGAAACTCAATTTAGCGGCATTAACATTTTACCCGCAAGGTATAATATTTCTAATTAAAATAGGTAGCTCATCTCGACCGTTCGTGGTTAAAATGAAATAAATTGAAAATAAAAAAATTGTCGAAGTAGCGCATGCATGCATTTGATAATCAGTATAAAAATCATTTCATTCGTTATTATCCAGCATGATATGCAAAGGCGAGACGAAACAAACGTTTCTAAAATTAGAAAATAACAAGAAATTGCCATACAATGTAGAACAAATTAGTAAAACGTTAACCACCAATTACGAATCCAAAGTTTAATCCAACTAGTTGTAGCATAATTATGTGGTTCTAAACCAAGTATCTATTATTAGTAAGACCAAGACCTAATTGTTTAGTTGACCACAAAAAACTTCACCATGAAAAAGCGACAACGTTTCCTGTTTGATTAAATGTATGCGCATTTTGGCTGCAAAGGGAGAGACTAAACTTACTTATCGTGTTGAAGCGATGCTGTTTTAATCATTACAGCGACAGTAGTATGCATAAAATGTCATAAAACACAATTAACTGCAGTTGATTCAAAATGCTACCTTTAAAGCGCTTCTTGTTTACATCACAATCACAACTACTTGTGATTTCGTTTTTCATCCAGTTCATTGTTGGAAAGAGCATAATGGAACCAGAAGATTGTCCAATGTCACGGTTTGTCTATTTCTCCTGTTTCCATTTGTAAAAGTGAAATTTACTGCCCTAAATTATAACGTTTAATACTATTTTCACAGCCCTGACACACTACTACATGGCTACTACATGGAATCCCACCAAATGTTATGAAGCCGGGTCACAGGACCATGCGATATCAATCAAGTTCTCATCTCCCTGAACGCGAGCTCCAACCAAGGGTTTGCATCCAGTCTTTTGTTACAGCCAAATGAATCCACAAACGTGTCAAACGGCAAAGATACGGAAGTTTTGGAATTCGAAAGAATATGTGTCCCAGACACCAAAGTTACAACTATAGACTACGCAGTTTGCATTAATTGCGTGATGGAAGGAATTATATATTTTAAATTAATTATACATCATGTGTAGATATGTTTTGCAAATGAACCAAAAATAGTGACTGAAGAAATTTTAAACTTCGTTGATAGTTTGTAAAACCCAACTTGAATGCATTCAGTATTTGGCAATACCAATACTTTATCTAGTTGAAGTTCACCTTCCGTTGTTGGCATTCCCTTTTTAATATCCAAGACTAAGTCTCTGTTTTACCATAACATAATTCATCAATGAGTTTGATAGCAGGGTCAAAAAATTGACTTGATTACTACAACCATAAATTCTCTTTGAACACCCAGACATGCTATTGAATTTGAATAATAAATTGAATAATGTAAAATTGGCGCTGATATCAGTAAGAACTGCTATTTTTAGCGAATTTTATTTGGTTTTTATTTATTCATGTGGTAAAAAACAAATCAAGAATAAAGTTTACAAATACAAAATTCTGAAAACGTTTGAAATTTGGAAACCCTTCTTCTTCAGCTGAACAATTTATGAATGGAACCGCCGCTCTGAAAAATAAAACCGCGATAGAACTTTGTATCAAGGTAGATTTTTGAAAATAAAGTAACAATCAAATAAATTACTTACATTACACTCGTATGATTACACAGTATTCATGCCCGTATATGTTCAGGAAAACGATTTTCAATGACAAGGTATATACATCAGTACTTTCATATTCAATACTGTTGTTTGTATGAGTTATCACGTTATCAAAATTTCTCTCATTTTTGATGGAACGAGCATCGGTAATGACTATTTTATAACTATTGGTTCAAAAATTGGCGTAAATTGTCTTTCTTTTGATACTGATATCAAGCACTCAAACATGCATGGTAAAATTTGTAATTGGACTTTAGTACGTGAGTGAACTGCGATAATATTTAATGCTTGAACTTTGAAGTGCTAAAATTTTTAACATATGTGAGCTGTTATCTGGTAAGAACTGGTATATATTACTGTAACTGTTATTTATTTTATGGTCAAACAACATAAATAATGCAGAAATAAGTACATGAAGTTTTGTAAACTAATAACATTTAGAAACCCTGTGGTACACACATTTCCATTTACGAATCGAAAACAAGGGGATTAGTGTATAGAATTAAACATCAATATGGCTATAGTTAAGGTATGTCATTCAACTGTCAAATTATAAACTTACACAATCGACCGTTGCATTATATAATGAATGTAGAGGGATTTAGTTTGTGTGCATATTCCAGTGCAGAAATAACTGGGAATTTCCAATGGCACGATGTAATATCACAAGTTATCCATGATTAACCAATTAAAACTGACCTGGGTGAATCTGAAGTACCAGTCCCTAAACTAAAATCAAAAATAGTATTGGCACCAAACGTCAAATCAGGCTGATTGGGAAGCCCCCGACCACAATGAAATAAATAAATAAATGATTTGGGTCACTCAATAATTGAGTGTTTATTGAAGAAATAACAAATTTTATGCATGGGGTGGACAACATTTTGTCTGTCTATTTTTATCCTGATGATCAAAAAAGTTGTATGAACTACTAGCAATAAATGAACATTTTGTGATTGTTGGAATGAGCATCGAGCAGAGATCACAAGAGGTCAAAACCACAAAATTTGTTTATATTTTTTCTTTTACGGTTTTTACAGACTATATTAGTATTTTGTAGCTTAAGTGAACATTGTAGGAATGTTCAGCTGAAAAATTAATGAATTAACCCACCGTCGCTCTGAAAAATGAAAGGCACGCATTATTCACATATATGAGATGGTGTTAGTAGAAAGTTTTTTAAATGTAAAGACGTTAACTAACCAAATAGGAGTTTAGAAGGTCTTGAATTTGCTGCTCATATTTTCGTTCAAAACTTATTCCATCTTGATCCACTGCTGCCCACATCTCCATAATTTGAGGAGCAGCATCAACCTTATACTCCTGAAGTTCCGATTGTTCCCCATTTTTCCACCGTGTAAAACTGTGGAACTCTAAACTGAAGTTCGCCTAGACGAAGCGGATCCCGAGATCGGAAAACTTGGAGCCCCAACACCTTCCTTAAATTCATACTTGCCACTAAGCGCAAATTCGTTGTTCCAAATGCTCAACTGAAGACCAAGGTAGACCTCCTTGTTGCCATTATCCACATCTGTAAGCTCGTATTGGTAAGTATCACTGATAAGGTAAGCATGCGGTATTTTCAAAGAGTAGGAAAAGTTGGTAGGTTGTATATCAAGTTGAACACGATTGTGTGAAAGGCCTCCGTATACCCAGTCACTGAAAATGATGAAATTTCGAAATATGAAAATTTTACGAATTAAAACATTTGTGTATTACTTTGCCCCAATACTTACGGTAAAATCATTTTGTGGTTAATATTGCGACAAACTCCATCCGTACAATTCTCCCGAGTGTTATCATACGACAGGGTATAGAGAACAACCGCGTTATAATCTGGATCATAGAACAATTTTCCTAACTGAAGCATCAACGTTGAGAATTCAAGCAGAATAGAGTTTATTGTTGGAGTGGGTAAATGGGGGAGAAAGTTTAGAAATGCGTCCTCTTTCTTAGTTTCTGCTACCACATTTCTATTCAACACGTCTTGACTTCGGAGAATGCTCAACCCTTTGTTTGAAATAAGTATTTTAAATGCGCATGAACCCAAAGTGGGAAAATTTGTTAATTTTAAAATATTATGATTTACCGATTGTCTGCAACAGTTGGACAAAATTTTCAGTTTGAAACTTATCATCCAAAATGAGTTCGCAGTCTATATTTCCATTTCGTCCCTTGGTCTACATTAGATATAAGCTAGAGAATGAAATTTGCCAAAATATTCGAAAGAGTTAAACTTTAATTTGTATTACCAAATAGCAATTCAGCAATAGTTCAGCTGTTGCTGTGACGTCTGCTCCAACTTCCACCCATTCTTCAATCATCTGCTCTGCGTATTGAGTTTCTACCACATTCCCCTCTTCATAACCCAATAGAGTTCTGAAGTCGTCAACGTCAAAGTTCATGGCTACATTTGAAACCTGAATGCCAAACTCTGGTGTATATTCCAAGTCTGCGGAGAGTTGCAATGTGTAGTTTGTAATCGTTAAGCTGAACCCTTTCCAGAATTCTGTGCCTCCGTTCACGAGGTCAGTATCATACAGTGTGAAATTGTCTATGATAATTGAAGGTCTGGAATTTTTAAGTCGAGTTCGATGTTTGTTGAGTTGATTTTAGTGTTCAAGCTCGTCAAGTTGGCATTCACTACCTCAGGATTCCTTAAAAATAGTAACAACGAGGTTTATAAGGTGTTGAACCAATTGAAACAACAATGTTATTTACCTGTAATCGTAATCCTGCTGGACTCCTGCGCAAACTCCAATAAAGCAGAAGTAAAATCCATACGTGTATGTTAAGGAAGGAAGAATTAATGCACCATCCGATTTAGCAAGTTGTAGAGCTAAGGTGGGTAGGGTCAAAATTTAGAAAGTCGAAAGGTGAGTAACTTGCAGGGATCTTGTTTCGTGCTACTCCAAACCAAGAATTGTACAACTTCGATGTGTGACCTGGAGAAGCAACTTTTCAACAGGGGTAAGCTCCGAAATGTCGCGTTTGATACCTTATTGTGCGGTGGCTCCTTGAAATAATAATGCAACTGTTGCAAAGAGGTGCAACGGCAGTGACAAACTTAAAGATGCCATTTCAACCGTTGTAGTTCTTCTGTGCTATATGTTGTCTCTGCTGGTCCAGATGAAGAGTGTTGTGTGACCAGGATTGGGGTTGCATTAGTATGGGTAACGAAGCTCAGAAAAGAATGGCATTTATAATTGTGCTATTTCATAACAAAGGTTGATTATTATCAATGATAATTACGTAAAAGTGACTTGACAGATGATTGGATAACATGGGGAAATCAAGAACTTTTGGGAATTCCAACCTATGACTGTATATAATATTTAAACAAAACGCAATATGTCAATCCATTTCATCCATTAATAGGATCAGGCAACCATAATGTAATAAATTTGACACGTGAACGTGGTACGGGTGTAGCTAATGAACTTGAGTTATGTAAACTAGCTCAGTTTGCCCTGTTGACGCATTTATTGGCAGTCGGTTTTCAGAGTACTAGTGAGTTAAACATTTGGCCAATTTATTTCCTTCCGAGGATTATAAAATATGCAGTAAAATCAACATGGTTTTTAAAGTCATAATTTGTTGGAATTGATTTTCGCCTCATCACCGATTTAGAAAGTTGTAGAGCTAAGGTTGGCAGGTCAAAATTTAGAAAGTCGAAAGGTGAGTACTCTTCTGGGATCTTGTTTGTGCTTTTCCCAAACCAAGAATTGGATGTGTGACCTGGAGAAATAACCTTTCAACAGAGGTAAGCTCCGAAATGTAGCGTTTGATACTCTTATTTGCAGCGGCTCCTTGAAATAATAATACAACCGTTAAAAAAGTGCAACGGAAGTGGAAAAACTTAAGAGATGCAATTTCAACCGTTGTAGTCTTCTGTGCTATGAGTCGCTTTTGGGTTCAGATGCAGAATGATGAATTTGAGTGGGATTGGAGTTACCTTAGTAGGGTAATGAAGCTCAGGAATGAATGGAATTTACAAATAGTGCTGTTTCACAACAATGATTGATGATTATCACTGGAAATCAGAGAAACTGTCATCATGACTTCATGACAGATGGTAAGATAACAAGGTACAACTTAGAACTTTTGGGAATTACAACGCATTAAAATAAAACCTTTCTTAGGTTATTTATTTATGTAGTTTGTGCACCTGCATTTGAAACATTATTAACAACGTCCAGTATATTAGAATCCAACGTCCAGTGCAAGTTACGGCTCTGAACCACATGTTGCACCCGTACCACATAGCAATTTAGTATGCACCTACAACATGTTATCTGTTGGATGGATTTTGAAGAACATCTTTAAATATTGATCTCCTGTAAGATGCAGTTTTATGTCTGTATTATTTATGCACTTTCCGTGTATATATTGTAATTTTACATGGCCTGGCAACATTCAGGTTGAGGAAAATGCTCACGCTTTCTCAAACTCAAAGGATATACTGCAATTAAATTTTAATAACCAATAATTGTTTAAGCCGAACCTCGACAAGAAGTCGGTGTAGCATATTTCAAGGTGACTTTCAGATAAATTGATTTTTCTGATCTTTCTTATTTCATTTGAGATTCATGCATATAAAATTTTAACAGTCGCATAGAGTCTACAAATTTGCAATACTTGTGAAATAAATTTATTGACCATGAAAGTGCAGTAATACTGACTCCATATCTGAGACATCTGCGCTTTCTAACAGACTAAAAAGATGAAACACAAAATGCAGCTATTGACGTTTTTTCTTGGCACGCCTCTCAACTTAACGATTTTAAATCCATGTTTCCAAAAAAGTACTTGGCGTTATCTAATAAACTACTTCCAGAACATCTATCAAGAAACTTCAAAACCAATAATACCGGTTGTTAACAACAATTTCTGTCTTCAAGAAGAGTTAGACAGTACAGGAAATGGGGGGAAGCTTTCAAATATTTGCTTAATAAATACATGACAGACAGACGACAGCGCAATGTGTGAATTCTTAGAAAACATTTATGAAATGAATAAAAAATATTTTTTGCATCTTCATCGAAGACGCCACGACGGTTAGATGTTGTGGTGATTTTCCTGGCAATGATGATAAAATTTCCCTACATGTTATCTATCGTCTTATTATTGAACTTGTCCCGACTATAAATACAAACGGAATGAATAAAACAGCATCATTGCTTCGATTCTACTACTACAGCGTGTCGATATATGTACATTGAACAATATCTTACAAGGGCTTCCGAAGTATTTTTTAAAAGTTAAAATTCAAAATGGTTTCCAGTTCCCGAAAGGATTTCTTGGCCGTTGTTTCATTATCCTTTATTGTATTATTAGTTTGTGGTGCAATGATTTACGTGGTTAGGATAAGAAGTGTAACTAGAAGCAATGCAACCGAAAGTTGTCCTGTATCAAGGTTTGACATAAATCCTTCACTTTGCTGTTGAAACACATTATTTGGAAAATTCAAACTTTGCAATTAAAACATCTTTTTAGCGAAACTGGAGCAAATGTTACATTTTTTGATGCATGGAACGCCACCCTCCTGTTATGCTGCTGGTTTGCAGGCCCATGCGGATTTCTCCAGGTTCTTCAACCCATGAGTCCAAGCTCCAAATACGGTGTTTGTACGTCATACAATAATTCAGACGGAGAAGGAACTCAAGATATTGATTGGAAATCTAAAATCCAACATATAAATAATTCTGCAAGGGAGTATTTAATATTCCTTCAAATGCATGTTCTAACGATACACAATACAGTTATATCCTTAAAAGGTGTATCAGTACTGGTAGTCACATGCCAAATGGATTTAATTGGATAAGCATTATAACTAATTAGTTTTAGTTTATTACCGATTTAATACATCAAAATTTTTATTGATATGATGACACTAATTTTGTATAGTTGTATGCTGGTTTATACACTGTATTCTATTCTGTTATTATTTATGCTCCTTCTGACAACATAATTTTTCAGATACTTTGTTATTATGTAATAATTGTTTGTATGTATAGATGTACAGAGATGATCCTGTTTCACTTGCTAACTAATTACATACTCACGCAGATTCTGTATCAATAATTAGCATGACAAACTTGAATTAGATTGCGAAAGTATTATTGGATTCATCCAGTAATATTTCATACTTCAAGTCAATCACGTATCTGTATACTTCTCCATGAGGGTGTTTGCGTTGGCTGCAGTAGAGTTGAAGTTGACTTGCAGGAATGGCTACCCGAAAGAGTTTATCTTGGTCAGCAATCTGTTCCCGTACAGAATATATGGGAACCACCCAATCCAACCTTGAACTCTAACAAACACGCAAATTTACATTATCAAACTACAATCATAAAAGTTTCAATATTTCAATATCCATTTCAAACTATGTTTACCGGATCATTTTTCATGTACACTGTGACTCTGACTCTATATCTGGAAGCATCTGCTAAAGAACCAATGATTGTGAACCACCAGTACACGATCGAATTTTCGCATTTTATGTTTCGTAACAGAATATCATCATTATACTCCATATAGTATGTTGGCCAGGGCCCATCTACAAATAATATTTCCAATTCACATAACTCGTAAAAATGCTCAATGATATACAACTGTGGCTGGCTGACCCGTTGTTAAATCATTTGAATATTCAGACATCGCAAGTGTTCTTGATGTCATTGCAAATCCTTGCATTTCATGTTCCTCTTTCAAATGTTTGAAAAAATCTTTGAAGCGGATGAGCTCTCCATCGCAATGCTTCACGTCCCATTCATGACACTCAATCTTCCTGCATTTCAATCATGCTGCTTTCAATTCAAAGATTTAAATGCAAGTGATACTGATAGTGTCGTATTTTTGTTGGTTTACCTGAATTCACATTCACTCACATGATTTCTGTACTCACATCCCAAAACAGTGGCTTGGCATCCATCAACTAGATATTTGCACCAAAATGAAGAATTTGCCACAATCATTTCCACGGTGGAGTTTCTTGAAGTGTTTGACAAGTCTTCTTTACATATTCCACACTTGAAACCAGAACGACACTTGCCACAGGTTGTGTGACCGATGTGCAGGTGTATATAGGTGCCAATGGAACTTCATTACAGATGGGGCATTCTAAGGCTTTCTTCACGTCTTGAGACGGTGCGAGCTCACGCAAGATTCCAACTCCAGAACTAACCAGAAAAAAAAAGTTGTCCAGTTTTCTAATCATGTAGTTTTGTTATTGAACGTTAAACACTAATAAGGTTACCTGTCCCTACGGTTTTTTGCATCGTCTTCGGGAACCGTTAAGGAATTCATGATTGTTTCTAATTCAAACAGCACGCTGCAAAGTAATTCTCCGGAGAGATGTAAGTCTAATTGATAACTAACTTTATGACTGAGCAGAGGCTGACCTAACCCTCTGATATCAATTTGATTTTTTCGTTACAAACCATGCGTGGAGCTGCGTAATGAGTTTTCCTTAAGCTGGACTCAGCTTATCATCTCATTTCGCAGGTTTTATTACTTTATTGACCCTGCAAGTGCGTGCTAAACACAACCATTCTCGAATCATGCCTGTTGTAAAGATAACCTAAAGTTGCGAGTGCTTCATTGCTAAAATACAGTTTGTTTCAAATCGTTTGAAGTACTATTAATTTCTTTCTGTCCTTTCATATGGACCCATAAACCTACAATCACAAATATTTTTATATGATGTTGGAGATGGACGATGGAATAAGTTTACTATGAAAA
>LJIJ01005758.1:0-11053 GCA_001718145.1 Orchesella cincta
TCCCACTAAAGCGGTGATAATGATGTAACCCAATGAAGCTAAAACCCCAAGCATTATTATTGCTTTATTTTTATTGAAAACACGGTGCTTCCTGCTCTGTAGCCTGTTGTCGACTTTGCAATGACCACAAAATCATTTCAACTTTTAATCCTTCTCAGAACGTGTAGGTCGGTAAACACTTCAGTTTCTCTTGTTAATCTGTTAGCATTCAATCAAATAAGATCTACTCAAGAGAACGCGATATGAACACTGCTACCACTCCAGCGCATAGCAACAACGTTTATCAGATGTAACAGGAATCGTGTTGACTATGGGATTCTGAATCTGTACTGCTGCCGTTAAGGACATGGTGGATAAAAGTGTTCAGTGTTCACGATACTCCCATACACCACCAAATTCGGGATCATTCTTGCATAATATTTGATTCCATTTACTACTGCTACAAACTCATCTCGCGCACTCGGAGAAGGACAATACATAATATTCAAGTCCAAGGTCACTTTACGAACAAAATAGCTGTGAAGTATAATTATACAGATAAAGTCATATCAGCTCAACCGATTTATCAGTCAATGGGTGCTGTCCTTGGAAGTAAAGTGAGTGTTTATACAGTAGTTTTTTATGGATATTTTTTTAATTAAAAGGAAAACTAGAAAAAAGTTAAAGCAATGAGATCTTCAACTTGCACATTTTCCATTTGATTTCATCAACCTATATAGGTGACCAAATGTCCTTCGCAGAGGACTTTCTCTGTTGCAGAACTGAATGGCTTCATGACGATGCAAAAAAAGGGAAAATAAAGTAGTCATTCTATCTTCACATGCGAAACAAGTTGCATATTTTTAAATTTTTCTCAACTGCCAATTCATTATTTAATCAAATGGCTGTTTGTAGATTGATTTGTTGTTTCAAGGTGAGATAGGAGTATATCATAAAAAATATGAAGTAAACATATAAACTAACATAAAAACCACACGATAGTTATCTGATCGATATCTGTAATTATGATCATGTTGCTGCATACGTCTGCCTTTACAGCTTATTTCAGGTTTATTTCACCAATTAAAAAAAACACATTGAAATCATTAAAATTTGTTTCTGGTGTACCGGCAATATCAAAAGGGCCATTTTTATCATATATAGTGCATATCTGTCAATCAAACACTTTTGAGTAAGTTTATCCAAATGATGAATTCTCAATAGAATGGCCACCTTTCAAATTGATGATGTTTGGGAAAAAACGAGTTAACTCTCCTCGTTACCACGGCACCGAGCTACTAGTGGACCATAATGTGTATTTTGCATGCGAAGCTGATGATGATGATGATGATTGTTCAATACAAATAAATTCCACTTTTTGAGCATAGTTTGACAAATACAAGCAAGTAGTTGGAAAATTCCAGCGTCACTTGGAACTATTATGTCACAAGCATTTCCTCATAATTATGGCCTTTATATACATTCAGTATCTTTCCTCATATCCCTTTTCATAACTCATTTAATAACGACAAGTGCTTCTGGGGGATGTGGATCTATTCCCTGAAGGTACATTTTTTTATTTTTTTCAAAAAAATAGTTGATTTGTAGATTGATAATTGTGTGCTTGTTGCAGTACATACAAAACCATAGCATTCATTGACTGCATTTTACATTGTAAGATCTGTGTTTCCTATTCTGCTCATGTGTTTGGAGTGAAATCCAATCATTCCATTCATCCAGGCATTTTTAGTTAGCCGAAACACAACCAAGTAAAATCGCAATCGACAATACTGCTCTTCCAAACGTAAAGAGGACTATGTATGATCAGTGAAGCTTTTTATTTCCCTAAGGCTATGACGACGATGAAGCAATTGATTATGGTTTATACTTGACATTGCAATGGTCTAGGCGCCATTTGCCCTTGGGGAACTTTGCCTTTTGCCTCGGGTTCCTTTTGCCCTTTTTTTTTTCCCCCACTTTGCCCTTGCAGAATTTTTGCCCTCTTGAGAATTCTGCCATGCCGAATTTCTGCCCTTTTGAAAGTTTGCCCTTATGGAAGTTCGCCTTTAGCATTCTTTTGCCCTTGCGTAATTTTTGCCCTTTAAAGAAAAGATTGCCCTTATAAAAAAATTTACGCTTGTACTTATTATCATTTTTCACCATATATTGGTTCTTCTCGTTTTATATTAAATTTAAATAATTTCTACATATACAAAGGAAAGCAAATATTTGCTTCGGTTTAGCCCAGTATATGTTCTTACAACCAGCTATTCTAAATTTTATGTAGGCAAATCGCACTTTTATCAATCAATTATTAGTAAAAAGACAAGAAAGGAATTAGTTTCGTACTTAAAATACTCAGTTTCTTATTACTGACTCCGTTTACTATAATCGTACATTCTTGAAAACGACGAATTAAGAACCAATAGTATGGTGATAATGATATAGCTACAAGACGTAAAATTTTTATAAGGGCAATCTTCTTAAAGGACAAAATTACGCAAGGGCCAAAATGCTAAAGGCGCGAACCTTCCATAATGGGCAAACCTTTCAAAAGGGCAAAATCCGGCATGGCGCAGATTCTCAAAGCGGCCCACAATTCTGCAGGGCCAAAGTGGAAAAGGGGCAAAATGACCCGACAAAGGCGGGCAGAAGTTCCCCAAGGCCAACATCGGCCGGCTTACCCCTTGAATTGCTGTACGGATTGTAGTCGGATCTTTTGAATTAATACAATAAATTCTCTTATGGCTATTTCTGTCATTTATTTGCGTTCAGTTTGTTGAAGCCTAATGTCTAGTCTGAATTTGAATATTTTGCCCCAACTATTGAAATGAAGGAGTTTATCAGCCTACAATCCTGTCGTTGTCAATAGAGAAATATGGGCTTCCTCTGATTTGCTTCATGTAAAGAAAAATGATGAGGAGATGGGGATGCTGCAGCTAGTGAGAAAGTTAAAGGGTAATTTCCTCAAAGGTGGAGACCACAGTAAGCCGCCGCCATCACCCCTATAAAAGATTGATAGAGAAAGTAGTGTTCAAACGTCCGTGATAATGATCCCTCCATTTTAATGATTTCAGTAACTCCGTTTACCAACAACAGAAAGGGTGAAAATCGTCTGCCGTCAAAAAGCTTCACAAAAGATCAGTTTGTGTTCGCAGGATGACCTTGACTTGATAGCTTGCTAAAACTCGGTGTGTTTGCCTCAAACGGACTGCTCCACTCTTATCCGGCAACACTTTTCGTCTTTTCATTTCCAAATCTTACTACAACGAAGTCGAAAAGAAAGCCATTCTCAAACTCAGTGTTTCTTCCATAAATCTTTCTCTCAAGTATACTTCGGATACGTCGTTGTAACACCTTCTTGTAGTTTCACTCAGGCAATGATTGATACGTGGAGCGCTCCAGTGCCCTGTACTTTTTGTTGATGATTGGAATTAGTTAGTAATTTCTTTCACTCATGGCGCCATCAGAAATTCAAGTGAGGAATTCTCGGTCTGTTGTTCTTTTTCTTGCAGTCAATTTTCCAAATTTAATGGGAGCTCTACTTTTGATGGACTGGGTTTGCAACAAGTGCTCAATATAACAAATTTTTTTCTCGTCGTTGAGTGTCAAAATGTTGAATCTTATGGGCTAAAACAGGCTTACCCTCATACCAATCCGAAAACGTCGTATACTGAAGATCACACTGAAGTTGCAGTTACAAGAAACTAAAAATTGGATATTTCTCTCAAGCAGATTTCACCTACAACTCATAAGTATGATTGCAGTTTAGACTTACATCCCATTTTTTGGAAGTACATGGACAACAGCAAAAAACTTATTGTCAGCCAACAAAATATTTCCTGGATTTTGTTGTGTCATAGAATTGTCAGGAATAATGTGAATTACTGAAATTTTAAGCAAAGTAGTGAATCTTGAGCAACTGCAGACCAGCTACATTTTGCTGTCAGTTTAAATTATGCTTAAAGTATTTTGCAGAAATATTTGTAGTACTAAAATTAACTCAATTAACTAAAAAAGCGCGTAGCTATGCGTTACTTGGGAAATGTCAAGACAATTCAACCTTTTCATCTTCACTCATGAGAGTAATAATCATTAGTTGATGATTTTGCATAATGTATGATACTCACTAGCAATGAATCCACTTTTTGAGGATAGCTATGACAAAAATTACACAAACAGGGATATGGTAATGCTGAACATCAGGTACTATTTGTAAATGAGCGTTTACTCAAATGTATTTTTTATAGTATTCAGCATTTTTGCTTTACAACCGCCTCTCTCACAACTCCATCTCTTTATGAACCGTAATAGCTGAAAAATTCTGCTAAAATCTTTCTTGAACTACGTTTATTTGACTCACAAAATATATTTGTCGGCCTTCAAGCCTTCAGACGTGAGTGCAACTACACAGACAGAACATCGCTCTGCATTCTGACGATGGCTAGGGTTTCTGACATTGAAGGCCTGCTTTGTTCAACACTGCCCTCGTGTTGGCTGTTAGCTTGAAGTACAGTTGGTCTTTGCAGCTCAAACAAATCCACCCTTCTGGCTTGCAGCAGATTAGCTTGACGTCCGTTACTCTGTTTCCTTTTCGTTTTGTTGTTGGGCAGTAAAATGCATTCATTCATCAAGTCATTTTTAGTCAGCCAAAATACAAACGAGCCAACACTTCTTTATCTGTCAATACCTTTCACCTTCCAGTCTTCAATAGGACTATGAGTGACGCACTGTGAATGTAAATGTAACAATGAAGGAGATTTTGATAGTGCACGGATTAAAGCTTCAGTTTTACATCATGTTTCTGCATAAATTTCACATTTACTTTTTTTAAATGGTGTGCAATTCTTCAAACAAGGATGTGTGTTGAATATGATTGATTTACGACAGTTATTTATACTTCTGCGATGCCGAGGATAGCCCAACTACGATTCGCAAATGAAACAAAAGTTGTGCATGATATTTACAGCCGAAATTGACACATTTATTTATTAAATTGTTATATTTATTGATACAAAACGTAGCACCCTCGAACAAGGCCATTACGCTAGTAGGATAGTATAATTCACATATTGACAGTAAATAATGTTAACGTCAGAAATTATGATACATAGATATAACACTGATTCATATGATCTTTTTTAAAAAACAAAATACATTACATTTTTCAAGTCTAGTTTAATAAGATTAAGTTATTATATATTAGTCATTTTCAATTAATTGTTATATAACATCGATTTGTTACTTTCATTAAACATTTGTACCACATCTTCTATCACATCTTCTATACAGGAGTAGTCACAGGTGGTAATCTCAACATTTTCTAATAATTTAAGGTGATTTCTGAGCTTCTGTTTAAAAACGTTTATTGTTGTCGCGGATTGAACATCTTTCGGTATCTTTGCCCATGAGTAGGTTAAGAGGTATTCTAAGTAGCTGTTACACTGATCTCTTGTGATGTGATAATGCATGTTGGTTCGGGTTTCACGAAGTTGTAATTTGTCGAGGTCCACTAGATTGTTGAAGACATCAGGTCCTAAGCCATGAATGGATTTGTAAGCAAGAATTGCAATTTCGAATTTATATTGCATATGGGGACTCAGCCATGTGTTCTTCGTGTTGTCACCCTTAAATACAAGTCGCTTGGCACTGTTAAACACTTTGTTCACTATTTTTAGCACCTTTTGATTGCAGTCTCCCCATATTGATATCATATAATACAAAGTTGGAAGCACAAGTGATTCTGTTACTATTCTCATTTGGTTTGTGTTGAGGTATGGTTGAAGTAGTCGAACTTTCCAGAGGGCTTTGTTGCACTTTTTTCTTTGATCTTCAACATGTTTTCGCCAGTTTAATTTGTCATCTTTCATTAGTCCCAGACTTTTCATTTGTGTACTTGAGGTAATGATTTTATTCTGCACTGTCACGCTGTCAATCAGTCCCGTTCCGGTTTTGATGGCAGGAATCACAAGTAATTCTGTTTTGTCCACATTAATGGATAAACTTTTCCGGTCCATCCATTGAATTATGGCATTGGAGTCTTCTTCTAGTTTTTCTTTGTCAGCTATTACAGTTGTAGGATTTATGCCTTTCGCCAATTGTGTGTCATCCGCATACATTGCAATTTTTGAGTGTTTGATAGCTAGTGGGAGATCATTTATAAATAGTGCAAATAAAATGCTCGAGAGGCATCCTCCTTGAGCGAGGCCGGCGTTGGTTGTAGTTAGGTCGGAGTTGGTGTTGCCATTTATTACGTATTGATGACGATCATTTATATATGATATAAGGCACTTTTCTTTTATCCCATACGCTGACAGATCGGCTTCTAGTACATCTCTTCTTACGGTGTCAAAGGCTTTTCTTATGTCAACCCCTAATATCGCAGTATCCTCTTTCTTGTATTGGTTATCCTTTATAATGCTCTTCATGTATAGTTCTGCATGGTATGTTGTAGATTTTGGTCTGAATCCAAACTGGAAGTCTGAAAGGATTTTGGTTCTTGTTATGTAAATTATGAGTTGTGCGTAGACACATTTTTCAAAAATTTTTGCTAACACTGGTAGTATGGATATTGGTCGAAGATCACCACAGTCTTTCATTATGTTCTTTTTCTGGAGAGGAATGATTTTTGCCGTTTTCAGTACATCTGGAACAACTCCTTGTTTTCGAAATTCATTAAATAGATCTGTTATTGACATGTAGACATCAGGACAGCTAATTATCAAATTCACCATAGCGTTTGATATGCCTGTGTAGTCCTCTGTTGTGCTAGTTTTGTTTTTCATCTTCTTCCAGGCAGTTTTTATGTCTGCATATTTGAATGGTTGGAGTGAAAACTCACTGTTGATCTTTGAAGTAGAACTGTACGGTGAACTAGTCATTGTATTGTGAGATGTATTAGAAATGTTCGTGAAAAAGTTGTTTATATCTTGAGGGTCAAAAGGGATGTTTTGTTTCTTGTTTGTCTTTGTTAGGTTGTTCACAGTTGACCACAGTCCATCGGATGTTAGTTGACCATTTATGTAGTTTTTGATGTCATTCTTTAATCGCTGTTTTATGTCTTTTTTGATTTTACTGGTCTCGTGATTATCACTTGCTTTTTGTCTGGTCTTTTGGTGTTTTCGCATTATTTGTTTTGTTTGTCGAGATACAAATAACACTTTTCTGGAGATGTTAACAGTTTTTGTTCTTCGGGGTGCGTGAATAGAGAAAATGTTGGTGATTTTGCTTATTATCTTCAAAGTGTTTTCTTCAATAGATTCGTCATGGTTGTATTCAAAGTTGCTCTTGATTACGTCCTCACCGAGTTTTGAGAAGTTAATATTTTTGTAGTCACGATACGATAACACTTTTGTTTCCGGTTGAGGTTTTGCAGTGATGTATTGAGTGAATATTGCATGATGATCTGATATCATTGGATCAAATATTTCTAGGTGCTTCAATTTACTTGGATTATTTGTGATTAGCAAATCTAATATAGCATTTCCACGGGTGCTTTGTTCAACAAGTTGTTTCATTCCAAGTTTTCGTAAAATATTCTGCAGTTGAGAGTGGTGCTGCTTTTTTGGTAGATTGAAGTCCCCAAAGATAAACACTTCCAGATTTGTTGTTGATAGCTCTTCACAAATGGTTTGTATTGCTTCAAAATCAGATTCTAGACGTATCGATGAGTAGTTTGGTGGTCTATACAGGCATCCAATTATAACAGGTTTACTTTTTGACCATTTAACTCTTGTCAGCACTATCTCTACTTTTGATGTATTTATTATGGTCTCCATACATTTTAGGGAAAACTGGTGCGATTGCAAGGATTCATGTACTAGTATGGCTACACCTCCACCACTCTTTTTGTTCGTTTGTACATTATTTCGGTCATATCTAACAATACCATAGTCTTCAATTATGTCTAAGCTTTTGTCTTCGTTAAGAAATGTTTCACTTATGCACATTACATTAATCTGCTTTTCTGCCATTAGAAGTTGTAGATGATGTTGTTTGTTAAACGCAGACTGTGCATTTAGATGACACATATTTATAAAGTTGTGTTTAACTTTTAGTTGTGTGGTCCTAAAAAATTCGGCTGCATTGACATTGGTCGCGATTCTGTTAATTTGAAATTACTATCGACAGTGTATATGACGTCATCTGATTTGAGTGTTTTGTTGTACGGATTTAGTTTTGCTTCAATTCCTCCTGATTTGAGATCTTTTTGCTTTTTGCGCAATATGGCATTTGCTCTGTTGATTGATTCAGGAAAATCTTCATTTATAAATTGATGTCGTGCCGTTTTGAATCTGTTGCTCCAGGCCAGATTGCGTTGTGAGAGGTTTTGGAAACGTACCTTAACAGTCCTAGTTTTGTTATTTTCTGGTTTGCCTAGTCTTTGAACTGTGTCTACAAGGATGTCTTGCCCGGTTATGTTTTTTAAGATGGATTGTATGCTTCTTTTCAGTGAAAAGACGTTTTCTTCTTGTTGTTCTTGTACACCAACAAAAAGGAGGTTGATTTTTCTCAATTCAATTTCAGTTTTTTCGGATTGAAGCATCAATGAATCCACTTTGTCATCGATGTAGCTAGTATGTCTCTTGTTGTTGGCTAAATGATGATTTATGTTTTGAATTTCGACTTTGTTGGCTTCAACATCACTGGAAAGCGTCTTCAGTTGTTGTTGAATATTAGTAATTACGTCTAATTTCTTGTCCATTTTTGCCAACATCTCTTTAAGGGATGTTTCATTATCATCTTGTTTGCTCTTTTTTGCATTTTGAATAGGCTGGGCATCATCTTCGCTTTGACTGGTTTCAAACAGTCTTTTGGAGCATATCATATTTTCTTTGTTTCGCGATCCTGCTGCTACATCTATGCACACTAATTGTGGCATTCTACTTTGTGTTGTTGTTGGCGTTGGGTTTTGATCCACTTCATATTGGTTGATGTTTGCATTTAGATGACTCATGGTTGATTCTGAAAAGTTTTTGAAAAAGTTTGACAGAGGAGGGTTTCTGTTCAATATCAATGTAAAATAGCAGTATTTCTACTACTTGCCTCAAGGTGGGCTTTTCACAAGCTTGGGTTGTGACAACAGGTCAGTTCGGCCGTCAGTACTCAGGCATAACCTGCACAACCACGATCTATTTCCTTGTGAATGGCTCTTTGGGATGACGTGTTGTACCTTCCTCTTCACTCTATTTGAGATCCTTGTATCTACCTGTAAATGTATCTATATCTTTTTTAGCAGACTCAGCTGAGTAAACGTAACAGTCACTTTGAAAAGGACGTAAGTACTGATAAATGACAAATTATACGCAATTTTTTTTGGTAGTATTGTTTTCTCAGTAATTGATATTGTGTAGTTAGTCAGTTCAATAAAAATATAATTAGCTTTTGAAATGGTATTAAAATTATTTAGTTTAATCCAGAGCAGCTGGTCAACCAAAGTACACTCACGACATGCTACGATATAGAGATATGATGAATAGTAGGAATTAGGTAGATAAGAGTTAGTCAAAATGGATTGTCATGTGTTGAATATTTTATACGAACATGAACATAAAAAAGCAAGCTAAATAACAAAACAATAATGAAATGAATAATCTTGCAAGGGTATAAACACACTTGACTGTTTTTTATTCATAGGAAATTAAAGAATCTACTGTTATTTACTTTGTTTTAATATTATTCTTGTTACTCCGTTCTTAAAACATGTATCTGCGCTAAGTAAGGATTAATTAATATAGTCTTGAAAATTTACAAAACCACGTTGAGTATTATTGTGCAGAATATCGACGGCATATGGTAATGACAATTTTTATTTCCGAAGGTTTCTCCTGTTAAACTACAAAAACTAAAACATTAAAGGAAGATAGGCTAAGAAATACTTTGATACAATAACATAAGTAGTTCATGAGACATAGTAAAACTGCAGATAAATTTGTGCAATTATCATTGATCCATAAGTGTACTTCCACAATATGTCACACGGTAGGTGGGGTCTCTTCAAGTGGCAAATTATTTTTATGATTGTGGGCGATGAATTCAATTTTGTTAGATGCATTAGTTTATTATAACCCCTATGATTATCTTAATGAAATAACGCTAGATAAACGTTCTAGCTTTTATTTTATGAGCACGGGCTGCTGGCTTAGCTTTGATCATGTTTGTTTCGAATCGTGGCTCAAAAATTGAAATGATTGATCTAGTCAATATTGTTTTTCGGTGATTTTACTGAACGTGGATCCCAAGCCAAATGATGATTTTTATCTGTGTGACGCATTTAGTCTGAAGTTTTTATTTTACATTGACAAAAAGCAGGAACATGTTTTATTAAGAAAGGATTATTGTAATAATAATAATGGTGTGTAATGGTATGGTTATGTACTTGTACGGCATAAGTAAAGATTAAACCGTTTTAAGGCGACAGCAAAGAATTGGCAAGTGATTAAGGTATTTCGATTGAGTCATGGCATAGAATCTCCCCATGAGCATTTTAGTTACATAGGTTGAATAAAAGTGCGTTAAATTTTTAATGTTTGCACTGATGCGTTGAATATAAAACACGTTTTACCCAATATGATTATATAGAATTATTTTGTTTCATTTATTTAATACTTGAATGTACTTTATTGGCAGTAAGTGAAAGTAGGTTCTCCCGCCGTTGTAGATATCAAGGGAAAGTTCGAATGAAAGCAAACAAATTAAACTTTAACATATAAAGAGCTTTCTCTGCCCTGAACGAATCATATTAGGTAACTGCATCAATAGGCCTTCACTCACTTGAACCTTATAATATCTCATTTTTATCTTTATCTCTTCCTGTTTCTGTACTAGTGTGTTCTTATAAAACTCTGTATGTCTTACGTAAGCTATTATAATACACTGTACTATTAATGTTTAACGGTAAAAATGATAATTCTTAAAAATTAATTAAATAAGCGGAGTTGTTATATCTAATGAATATCTATATGCCCTAGATTAATGATTAAGTCCTTTCATCCATGAAAGAATTACAATTAAGATGCATCATCTAAGCGTATATTATGCTAGACGAGACTTTAAAAAGTAAAATGAAAAATAG
>LJIJ01005759.1:0-11051 GCA_001718145.1 Orchesella cincta
TATTCCTACTACATATGAACATCGCAGATCTAATAGTCACATTTGTCATGATGCCTCTTGAGGTGAGTACAACCTCCGATTTTATAACTCTTAATATTTTATATGTAATGCTAGTCCAATGTATGTTAATTGGTGCTTCCGAGAAAGCGAAAGCCTCTCAAGTATTTCAAAGAAAATTCATTAACAAGCGGAGAACATTACTTGTGAAATTTTGGATGAAATGTTCATTAATATTCTCAACACTTCCATAATTAATGTATTCAGTACAAAAGGTGAACAGAGCTTGCCGAACTTTTGTAACTAAAGATCCAATTTTACCAGTTTTTCTAACGCTTTGAGATAGACATAATGGGTAACATTTGAAAAAAGAAATGAGCCTAATTGGAAATTTGAAATTGGCAAAGAAAAACACGATTGGACTTACAGAACAAGATGTATAACCTACGTCGGTTTATTATGGCATGATTTCATTTCAAAACTAAAAAAACTTTTCCCTGTTGCTAATTATTATGAATATTCAAAGCTTTTGAAAAACTAATGAAGAAAAACTTTGACTCACGTACCAACTCGTAATTTGTAGATTGTCTGGAGCAGAACGGTCTCGTGGGAAGCTGGAGACTGGATGTGCAGGATCATGTCTCTCCGAGTTTTCGGTTTGTATCTCTCAGGATTCATTCTCGTTTGTATAAGTCTGGATCGCTACATTTCAGTGATGAAACCGGTTGGAGCTCGTGACTCACCAAATCGCGGAAAAATTATGTTGATTGTTGCATGGCTGGCGAGTGTCCTGTGCAGTTTACCCCAGGTTTTTAAGCAAACTTTCAATTTTTAATTAAATTTTATAAAACATGCATGTTTTTTAATTGTTATTTTTTTACTCAAAACAGTCTTTCATATTCCATGTGGAAACCCATCCAGAATTCACGTGGTATGAGCAATGTGTCACCTTCAATTCCTTTTCGTCCCGAGGATGGAACTTACTTACAACTTTTGTAGTTTCTTCTTCATGTACGGATTTCCCATGAGTATGATTATATTTTGCTACTCGTGTATAACATGTAAGATGTATTGCGCCAGCACACCAACACCAAACGGTAAGATAACTCATATTTTTCATTCTAAACGCCTGTAAATTAATACGTTTTTGTATAACTTACTTCTTTATATTTTACATGTCAGGGTCACTAATTGGGCCACATTCTAGTGCTCTTGGACGAGCAAAGGAGAGCTCAAAATGTCAGTGGTGATTGTGGCTACATTTTTCATTTGTTGGACCCATACAACGTTATGTCATTTTGGTAAGGAAGACAAATATCAGATTTAAAATGAAATAATTTTATCTGTCCAAATGTGTAGGATATTACAACTAAAACCATTTTTTATAGGTTGGTTTGATAAAGAATCAGCTCTACAAGTTGATCAACGGATCCAAAAAGGATTTTTTCTGTTTGCTTGCACAAATTCTTGTGTCAATCCAATCATTTATGGAATGTTCCATTTTCGTCCAACATCCAACCACAGGAGCATCAAGGCATGGTTGCGACGACGAACCCAAGCAGAAACTGAAGTGTAGACTGGAATTACACCCATTTAAATTTTTTGAGAGATTTATTTATCATTCTTAGTTTACTCGTATCAAAGTGAAATATTGAATTTTTGTCAGGTCTTCTGGAACGAATTTTATAACACTTATTCAGAATAAATTCTTATAATACTTTTCAGTGCATATGGATTATTGTATATATGAGCATCACGGATTTTTAAAAATGGGATAAGTTGATACTACGTAGTTGCCGAGAGTATTCCATTTGGACCTCACAGTCTCCTTTCAAAGTTTGTCAATCCTTTTCGTTTAAAAATAACTAGTATGAACATCAACGGTTTTGTAGAATCATCTTTTCTTTTTGAATGTAAATGGAAAAGCTTTGTAAAAAATGGATTCACAAAAAAATATTCTTGAATAAATGCGAGCTTTTAGCTATCTTACAGAAACATTTCTCCAAACTTTCCTCAAGATTGCATAACCTCGTTTTCTCTCTCTAATCAAAATAAAGCAGCGATTGTGGAAAGTAAAAGGCATTGTAACACAATTTTACTTCCATCAGCTACACATGAATTCGTTAAGTTTTTGCTACACAAAATTTAGTTTAACAAGAAATGTGATGAGAATTGAAAAAGCGATCTGCAGATGTGTCGAATTTCCCATTTGAAAATTAAAAAAGGTTAACTACCTAGTCTCATGAAAAAGTTTCCAAATATAGGATGATTTGAGGAGTTGCTGATTGAGTTTTTGCATATTGAAGGAATACAAGACGTTGTGTAAAACTTTATAACGATGTATTCATGTGGCTTCTTCATATGTTTTAGCACCTACCTCATTTCAATGGTAGCCGAGTATACTGTACTTTCGATTTTTTCATCAAACTCAAATGCAATAGGTGTATGACAGGGAAACTACACAAGCAAGGCCAAACCTGTATATTATTACAATTCTCATTAAATCTCCTATGCTTCATTTGGTTTTGTAATAATATACTCAAAACCACACATCATTTTCCATAAGCAAACTGGAACTATGAAAAAGGTCATTTCGGTAGGTAACCTACACTATCAGCATGAAAACTTCCGTTTGTATATTAAATTCGTTGTCTCTACTATCACCAAAAGATAAGATATGGAGCATACACATGTAAAAAAAACTTTCTTCTGGGACAGCATCGGAAAAGAATACGTGTTCAAGCAAGCAACATATTAAATCTCAGCTAAAATTGGTTAGAAAGACAAATTCTTTACTAGCGTGTTTGGTCAGGACTTGCTGAGATAATAGTACCAAAATCAGAATTAGCAATTTCTGGTTATTATTAACTAAAACTTAGTAATTACTTATGTTTCCAGCTATTACATAACTCAGCTGTACAGGTTCGTTTTTTCGTTTCTGTAATAAGATTCGCAACGTTTTTCCTTTGTCAAGCAATATTCCATTCAAAATCAGACGTATTAAAAAATGTTATAAATGTATTCCTGCAACAGTAATACTCACTGTGCAGTCATGTCAATCCAAACTGCATAATTATTTTGAAGGACAACTAAATACTTGTCAGGCGTGTCATTTTATGCGGTTTCTAGAATTTGAGAGAAAGTTTAATTAGAGGAACTCACCACCTCAAACCTTATTGAACTAGTCAAGGGTTTTATATTTCGAGTTAGGTAGTATGAGATATTTCTATTTAGAAAGTAATTTACTTGATGCTTGTTCCGGAAAGATTTTAAAGTTATGATGTTTACTCGTGTTTCGTACTTGTTTGAGGATCTAACGTTGAATCATTATTGCTTTTGTTTCTTTTCTTAAATGTTGACAACGAATGAAACAATCCAATTTGAATACTTATAACTTTGCATTATTATGGAAATTGTGTTGTTTCCAAAGTTTTCTTTTGTGCACCACGTACAGCTACGTATTTTACAAACGCGTATATATTATAAAAATATGTTCTGGTTGAACTTGTCACTGCAATACATATAAAGTAAAGTAAATCTCCCCCATTTTGTTTTGTTTTGTCATGAAAGAAGTTAGTAGCTTTATTGTACTCTAGCAAAGAGTAATAGTTGGTTAAGGCAGTTTTGAAAACAAACTGCTGACAAATGTCACGTAATTTTGGGACGTGTGTATGAATGTCACATTTTTCCAAACAAGTCTTTTAGAAAACGAGTTGAAATTAAAAACTCGACCTTTTGTTTCCACATTGCAAATGCAGTAATGTGATGTGAAACGTGACTTGCTGTCAACCATTGGTTTCAAATGTGGAAGCTTATAATGGGCTAGGTTAATCCTCAGTGAACATTTTGTTGTTGCATTGATGTTCACTCACGCGATTTGTATGTGCCGTTTGCACCGTTGCGTGTATTTTTCGTTCCTTCAGGTTACGAAGTTATGTTTTGACATGATACTTTACCAGATTGCTTTGCAATTAAGTTCAAAAACGATTATGCACAAAAACTCGACAGCATCAACAAAAATATATACTACTTCAGCATAAACGTAAATAAAAGCAAAGTTTGTGGTTGGAATGGAACTGCATTTACAGTACCAGTCGCTGTAAAAACCAACAAAAAATATATTTGCGTAGTCAGAAAAGCTTTCTGGATAATGAAGTGTATACATACATTTGTTTTATTTGTTTGGCAAAAAATGGAGACGTAAACAAATAAAAGTCAGAATGTGATGTCACCAATTACATCTACGACTTCATATAGTCAGAAAATATATTTTATAATCCAAATCGAAATTATTATCTATTTTTTACTTGCAAAAAGAAGTTAATACCGATGTTTTAACAAGAAAAGTTGTAGAAAGGATACTAAATAAATGTCAAGATTATACTGGCAAACCTACTTACTTATTTCCTACTTCTATTCTACAGTCTACAAGATATCCCAATTGACCCTGAAAACCAGGAAATGCAAGCTTCAAGATGATGTTAACATGTGCATAAATAAAGACGGATACAGTGGTGTGTCAAAGTCAATGTGTGTTTAAAAATTCAAGAAGAAAGCAAGCAATCTAAAAACAAACTTTGGATGAGATCAAGGGCTTTTATGAATCTAAATTGAATTTTTTTGCATGCCGTTCGTCAAAACCAAGCTCAACGTTATTGAATGGTATATATATATATTCTGAGATCATGTACATCCTCTGATGCATACAAGCGTTATGCTTGAAATTTCTATATGTCGATCAAACGACCCTTTTTTATTAAATTTCTAATAAGTCCATGAAATTTTAAAACTTCAATTAAGGGTTTATTTTGTGTGTGAAATATTATTTACAGTAAAAAACATGATAGCATACGAATGTTGCATCATATGGAAAATTCCTGTTTTTTAATTCAAAATATTCATTGCGAGAAAGCAAACTTCAATCGTGGAACTAAAAAAGTTTATAATTACACTTGGGAACTAGGTTCCACCATAGCATAACAAATCTGTGCTTCAACACCCACGCAATGCAACCAATCAAGTAAAACGGAGCAAGTTCCCGAGTTTGAGCAATGTATGGCTAAATGCAGGCTAAATAAAACATGTCTTCATTTATTTTTTTCCAAGAATAAATTTCCGGAAATTTTCATTCTCTTTGCTAGTTGATCAACTATTATCGTGTAACAATTAACCTTTTACCCTTTTCACGTATTACTCCAGTGTATTAAATTTTGTATGACAAGGGAATACACGCCTCTCCACTATTGCCACGAATTATTATTTCCAGAAATTATGTTTTCAATTTAAGCTAGTAAGCTTCATTTAAGATTAGGTGAAATAACCGCTAATGTTGCAGAAGTTACGCTTTTGGAAATCTTCCTATCTTTCATAATATTTTAGTAAGGACACGGTGAGTTATGTCAAATGAATGCATGCATGTACTAATTAAAATCGATTTTTAGGGGGTTTGGAGCTGAACCAATTCAAATATTGTCCTTTTCTTTTATGGCTTCATGCAAGATGGAATTAAAATCGGGGAAAGCATACGCTACCAACATTGTAACTTATTTTAACTCAGAAAGAGCCATGTAATATGCCAACGAGCATAGCACAAACTTTTTTGCACATTCAAACATGTGCGTTTTGTTTGGACGATTAAATTGTAGATAATTTGGCTGCTGTTTTTATTGGATAGTTACAAAACGTGAAAGCAGTACCACATTTTGTATTTTCAATTTTTCTTTGTCCTTTATAATACAATAGATGTCAGCTGGTTTTTTTACAATAGGCCCCAAATCAGTGTCCGTTATGGAAGTCCGCTTAGGCAGAGATGCCATCAGTAACATGAGCTTAAAAAATAACAAATTTACCAACATGTTATCCTAATTGTAAATATAAAAAATGTATAAAAGTTTACTGTAAAACCAACAATTTTCCCTAGGGAGAGTATTTGTTCCGGAGACACGAATAATTTTGTATTGTACGCTTTGAAATCGTAAACTAAGTCATCCTTTTCATTGAAACCACATCGCTCTGTTTGTTCATGTAAAATCTAACAACCACATGTATTTCAGAACGCTCGTAGACTTCCGTTAAAATGAAGAACCCTTCAGCGACGCGTTTAAACATTTCCAAAACTTTCAGACCTCCTATAACATTCCAGGGCTATGTAAGCTTTATAAGACACAGTAATTTGCCTTAATTTCACGCTATACCAATTTTATCTCCAACAAATTGGATTTACATCAATCCAATTGGAAATTCTATAACATCTAGCAACATATCCTCTTATTTATCGATGTCATCGTCCTTTTTAGAAAAGAGAAAGTTACGGCTGTAAAATTGTACGGAACCCCCTTAAAATCATGCTACATAACGTCAAGACTATATTAAAAGTTTACATTTGTGCAATAAGGAAAAACGAGATGAAATTCAGTTTTTGCAGTTCGGTGTCCAAATACTAGTAAACAGAAAACAACAGGTAAAGCTATATTCTGAACAGTCTAAATATGGTACATAGTTATAATTATTCTTTTTATTATAACCAAAAGCTCTCCATTTCATTTGACATGTCGTTTTTCAGGTTTTGTTAGAATAAGCTAAATGTTAGGATCACGTACCCTTTCCTCAAGCTTATACTTCAGTACGTTATGAAGTTTGAGGTTTAACGAGTTCAGATTTCCCCAACACCCACGCGCAATGACAGCACTTGGTTGACAATCTGTAGTTGAAGGTTGTGATACCAACGCTAAGTTCTTTAAAAAGCCCAAAGTTAATTCGGGGTACAAAAATAGCCCAATATAAGCGGAAAACACTATATTAGTTTTTATTGTAAACGTCCATTTTACCTCCTTAAGAAAGGGATTTCAGTATACAATGGAAAACTGATTTTGGCGATTAAATCTCGTGTTATTATTAGTTTTCGCTAAGCTGAACTTCTGGCAAGAATTTTAGCAATATGTGAGTTTCATAGCCAATGACTGAAAGTTGACATAATATTCAATGGCTTTCATTCGGTATAAAATCACACCACAAAAACTTCAACCAGTTTGGTTGCCGGTTTTACGGTTTTAATTCAAAATGTATTCAATCCTTCCCCGCGTTTGTGGGAGGCTTGCAAACAAAATGAGCGTTGTACATAAAAACAACTAATTTTCTGTGAATTAAATGTCTGTTGTTGTTTCTGTTCTTGTTCTGTCTGTTCAATGTTCTTTCGGCTGTATATTCTGTTCATAGCTTTCTCCATTTTCTCTTTTGTTATTGGCCAAATGTTTATATTTTTACTTTATCAGTTTCGATGTAAAACCGCTGCTTTATAAATTTCACTTAATCATACTGGTCTTAACTCAAAATAGAAAGAATTAAAATCATAAGTAAAAGTGAAATACAACTCTGTGCTTACAAAGCTTTCAAGAAAAACTTGAACAGTATTTTGAAATTAGCGATATATGCTTAAACCCCCGCTTTTGTACGCCACGTTTGTATTTGAAATGCAATCCTCATTAATTCAAATCTGGTTCGATTGCCAGAATTGGTTAAGAGGAACTTGCCGAAGTTACCTTGGGAAAAGTCGCTAAAGTAGCGGTATCAACGGAACCCCATTGAGTAAAACACTACGTGTAAGTTACATTACATCAGAAAATTCAGCTGAAGTGACGGAAACCTTCGTGCTGGAAATTTGGATAAGAGCAATCCTGTGCCAGCAATCTGGGGGATTTTAATGATCCTCTTTGAACTACTTTTCAAAACTCATTTTAATGAGGTTCACGAAGTCATCGGTTTTGCAAACTTTATGTTTCCATGTAAGAAGCACAGGAAAAAAGTCAAGTAGATCTATATACTTGACCTTGCCTTTTTTTCCTGCGCTTTTGGGGGAACCTTCGGAGTGACATAAAAGAATGTCAGTTTACACTCATCGTTTTGAATTATCAAAAAACTTTTGTAAACTTCAGTCGTGGCAGGAAGTAGGAAATTCTTTTGAGTTGTTTTGATCAAATGTTGTTTACAAGACCTTACAATACCCAAATTGTCAAAATGGCTTCACAACATAATGATTAAAAACTGTTTGTGTACGTGTGGTCCATGAACATAGCTTCAAAACTAGTAAGCGTGGGTAAACCGTTGTAACGGTATGATATTATGTCATATTGGAACAGGAGAAGCTTTCATGGCTTGTGGTTAGTAGACAATCTTATGTACGTAGCTTCGCTATAAATATATACTCGACGTGAGCACCCGAGAGCTAAAGCCGACAACAACGTTGTCCAGTTCTTAATTACACTAGCACTGTTGTGCACACCAGTGGGGTAATAGGACCTGTCAGGAGTAACGTATATGAGAAGATAAGTTTAATCGCACCTTCTGTTCCGCAAAGTAATGTTTACTCCTTGAAATATTGACAGCGGCAACTGTTATGAATTGGCTTCAAACATGTGATGAAAACTGCTGAATTTATTTACTTACATCACTATAACATTTCACGGAATAGGTGGAAATTTGAGTTCTTCCAATTTCGTAGAACTTACATTTCCTAGGGTTTGCTTACCATTATTACAACATTCTACTAATTTTAAGGTGAAAGCATTATTGTTATAGATAAGTTTCCTTTTTACTTTGGTTAAACGCTGTTCTACTCAACCTAAGCCCAATTGAAGCTGTTGATGTCAAGCAAAGGCATAACCTAAACGCACTCTGAGCCACAAAAAGAATTACGTACTTTATCCAATTAAATCCACTTTCATGCTACCCTTTCGTATTAAAGCAACACTTGTGGATCTTACAACGCAAAAGCCTTTTCTAGGTCGCTGATAACGTCATAACCAAAATCAACATGTCCTTATTTTTGTGTACTTGCTGGAAAGACTCTTCCAGAATGTGTGCTCAAGAGTTTAACATGAAATCAGCAAGGTAAAAGGATAGGAAAGATGTGGTAAATCAAAATGTACCATAACAAGTTTGATGTACGTTTTTGCAACAAAATTCTAAATTAAATGTCATAATTATCCTTTTTTGTGAAAAAATGTTCACTTCCATAGAAAAGTGTCCTTAAACTTCTACTGAATGTTCATTTTAGTGAAATGTACCATGGTGACCTTGTAATTTGTATGTGGATATAATGTTACTGTAGTACGACTTTATAAAACCTTTGAATTGATGTGAAAACAGAATCCCGTTATCTGCTTAAAATCATTTGCTTCCTACTCTCTTTTCACAAAACCGGCTTTCTCCTTTAAGGCTAGCAGGAGAAAGCAATGAAGCTCGCCGTTATATTACTCGTTTTGACTCGGAAGTATCTCAAGAGTTGGAGAGGTTTAGTCCCTATGAATGGTAAAATGTTGTCTCAGTTGGGTTCTAGCCTCCAGATCAAACACACTCTACTCTGTTATCTATCGTTACAGATCCCTTCAAAGATATGGAAGTAAATTGTATCCTGGAACAGGAAAGCAGTATTTTATTTGATTGTTTACCGCCCTTCATTTACAAGTGGTCTTGAATGTGCAATTTTTCCCACTGTTTACAGTACTATAAATTCCTATGTCAGAATGCAAATACTTCAAAACCCCAACTTACCAGGATATTTTAATACTAAAATAAACATATAGAACTTTTACTACAAAATTAACTGATAATGTTCACGATGAAAAACTTAGGATGATTTCAACCAGGAAATTTATAAAAGTATTTAGTGCATAATTGGTAAAATTAAAAATTGATGAATTTTATTCCCAAGGGTCTGTGCAAATCCAAATCATATCGAAAATAACTGATGAGTCAATTTAGTCCGATACCAGTACCACTAGCTTGGAACCCGTGTCTGAGTTCTTGCATTTTATGAAAGATGAACTCTTAGCTTACAACTCTGTAAGCAGTTTACCTGAGAAAACAGATACACACGACTAACTTGCTTGTTAATAATATACACATTGCATATTTATAAAAATACATAAACGTAAACAGAGAAATATCAAATATCTAAAACAATTCAACAGCATTCCTCTTGCATTGTACTCTTCGTCTGATTTCCATATTCGTCAGACCTATTCCTAAATTTTGTGTACGCTTGTACAAATTGTGATGGATGTACATTTCTTTAGAAGAAATTCAAAGCAATCAAAATACAAATACGTCAGTCACGACTGACTGAGTACCACGAAGCTGTAACTACTTCTTGAAACACTAATGAATACTACAAAACATCAAAGCAAATCCCTCATCATTTTGTTTCTTGAGCCTGGAATGGGAAACTTGAGTCAATTTGAAGAGACACTTGCGCTCCAGTCTAATTATGTTGTGACCTTGTTATTTTTTGTGATATAGAATATTTTATTAGAGCAACACAAGCACTACAAACTGTATAATTAAATTTTTAAAGCAATGACACTAGAGCCTCAAATGTCGTTGTTTGAAGCTGCTGATGGAAGATTAGTTCAAAGTCGCATTTAGCTAAATCAAAAGGAAGCTTATATTTTGTTACAAATTTTTTTCTTCTTTAACCTAAGATGATCATGTATCTATTAGAATTTCGAATCTTTTTTCCTGCAACGTTATAGTAATTCCATTTCTAAAACGTTTTCAGCAGTACATGAGTACCAAAGTGCAACTTTGTTCAACACGTTATGTTGGAGCTCACAAGTTTGAGAACGCAAACATCAGCGTGAGTTCCGCTGTGCTTCTATTAAGAATTGATCAGCTCAGCTTGCAAACAACCATAAGTAATGTAAATGAAAGTCATATAGTCAGTGCAAATCAAAACTTGACAGCTTTCCTCACAATTATTATTCAAGGAGCAGTGGCGGTATCTTGCATAATGAAGGTTCACGTTCATGTCACTAGAAAGGATAGTGGTATAGGTACGTTGGAAAATACTTTCCATAAGCGTGAATGGCAACTTTAATCTGTTGGGGAACAGATCACTGAAACAACAGTTTAGTTTTGACAGAACATTTTAGGGTGCAGTGGACAGCAAATATTTTAACACACATTTGTAATAATTTTTAAATGGTTAAGGTACTGAAATATTTTAATGTACGCTGGTCAAATAGTTAAGCTTGTAGACTTTTCGTCACTCTTATTGC
>LJIJ01005760.1:0-11047 GCA_001718145.1 Orchesella cincta
CCTTAGTGGAAAACATTAGGTCATGACAGATATGATAAATATATGCATTTCATATCATTGAACGATCTATAATCTGTATATTTGTGGACAGACATGTCAACCTGCTAAATTGTAAACATTATTGTAGCTTATCAATCAGACACTGTGCTGCCCAAACGAATGCCAATTACACTGTAATCTTGCCGGTTTCATTCAGTGGCTCGTAGTTTCCATTTAACTATGGCCAATTGATCGCATAAACGATAGGTATCAATAAATTGGCAAATATTGTGAACCGAAATCAAGAGTGAAAGCGTTGACAAAGACGTCACAGTCACCCTTATTCATGGGGTATTTGATCCATTCGTCTGGAAACGTTTCTTTCGTGACCGAATTTATCGCATCTGGCTCTACCAAAGAAATTCGTACTCCGATAACCAAAATAGCTAATAATTCCTGGCCAATTTATTACTGTTTATTATAAGGTTTTCACAAAGAAGTAGGAATAGTTATTATTATTATTTATTACTAATCTTAGCAATAGCAATCTAGAGGTTATACTTCCAAAAAAATCTACTATCGAAGTTCTCTCTTCAAGCTCTGAATACTCATTCTGGATTCTATACTTTTCTCTAGGAGAACCACATACAAAAAATACGTTTACTGGAAAAAGATTTATTAATTAGTTTGCTCAAAAATTAGTTCCCAATAATTTTGGGGTACATGATTCTTATAGCTTGTTACATTCCAGGTAAAAGATAACAATTACAATTTATCTGCATGTGGAGTCCAGTGATGAATACTAGTATAAGGAAACGGAGTTGGTAACTAGTTGGGGTTATGGTACATCGTCACAGAAGCCACAAGGAAAGAATGATGTGACTGAAATAATTATAAAAATTGAATTAGTACTCTACTGCCAAGACGGAAAATATTCTAGACAAATCAACGCTTCTTAAAACAATAATGAAATACCGACTGCAAAAGAAATCAAGTAATTTTAATTATTAATTAAGAAAATTATTTAAGGTTGGTGAAGGTTTAAGGAAGGTTGATGAACATCAACCTTCTCACATACAACTGCGATAACTGATTTGATGAAATTTGCGGGGCAAATTGAGCAAAACTCCTGAACTATTCAACTTTGACAATTGTAATAAAATTGGTGAAATAATGTAACTTTATGAGTACTATTAATCTGCAAAATTTGAAAAAAAAATTATTTTTTCGCGAAATGACCTATTACGGAGAACCTAGTCGGGTGTGATTCTACAAAGAATGACAAATATAACCTTTTTCAGTTAAGGATCCCTCAGTCGCTTCTCTAGAGTTTGGGTCATAGATTAACAACTTTGAAAATCACGTTGACCGGGAATATTGCAATTAAAGTTAAATTTAATGCATAGAAATGCCTTGGAGACGCGTTTAGAAGTTAATCACGAATGCGTTCCTGGGTGATTTTATACGAAAGGGTTACTGAAAGCAGTAAAATTAGGTTCGGAAAGCCCTTTTTGAAGGCTTTATAACTCACACCCAGAAGAAAGTTTCTGAAAATGTCTTCTGACACGATTGTTCAGAAACGTATATTCATTGCGTGTGTCATGTTTCAGTAAAATCGTACAGATTTTTTTGGCTCAACTTTGTTTTGAATGAAGTCAGTAAATTGACGTTTGTAATGTATTTCTTATGGAGACAAAAAATGATTTTAGTTAATTCATAGACAACCGCTTTAACGGATTCTAAACCATAGAGATGTCGACATCGAGACCCTTAACTAACAACTTTGCACTTCAAATAACAATTAAGGCTGAGGATTCCACTGAGAGTTGCCCCTAGAAATTGAAAACTAAATTAGAAGCAAATCCAAATTGTGAAATTTTGTCATAAGAAAAGCATTGCAAAATCTATCCACTACCGACAAACTTTCAAGTATCTTTCCAGGTTCATTTCTTCTCAAAAATTCAGATTGTTTCTGGTGGCTCGTGATCCCCCAATCTATGAAACTTCTATAAGCATTTTCCGCAAAAGATTCTTACGTTTGATACAATAACGACATTCAGTTGGGCTTATCTTGAAGGGATTATCTATCAATTGGTATGCACCGGAGAATTCTAAACTGCTGCTGCTAAAAATTCTTTTAAAATGCGTTTTACCATTTCAACACTAACCAACCTGACTTAATGCCATGCCGACCTGACTCGTACACATTATGATGACAATCACCAGCGGGCCCAACACACCGTGACGTTGTTCTATTTATAGCATTCATAGTATTTTTGTCTTTTCGACAGTTTATAATTATAGGTTTTCGGAGTCTGTGATAGAGCTTTATGAATGAGTAATTATTCAATGTTAACATGAAATTAAATTTTGGTTTTTTAAAGAACGTCTCCACCCTTGAGGTTATCAATTTTAATTTTACAAAATCGCAAAAATTGTGCCGGTTCTCTACATGTCTATGGTTTCCAATAAAACTTTTGGACTTGGAAATTTACAGTCATGCGAAAAAGTTTTAGAAGTGAAAAATCCCCTCTAAAAGTCAGTCTTGGGTATGAACAAAGCCATACACTTATCCTATTTGTGTAGTTTCTGTGGAATCTTCAAATTCTAAAAGTATTCATGAGATTCTAGACATGGAGAGCGCTGTAATGTATTTCTTGCGCGGAAGGATGGGATGGAGTTTGTGGATTTCTATACAAATATCTCTCAAGCTGAAGGAATTCGATGCAAATAATAGTAAATTCCTAGGAAAAGGCCCGTTGACGTTGAGGAAACGGCAATGGCAATAGTTTGAGCAATATACTTCCTCAAAGTTATAGACAATCTAATCAAGATGGTCTGGGAACAAATATCAGAAAATCGGAGTTGAAATGACTTCGGAATGCTTACTTAAAGCAATTACTGATCCCATGCTTATTATATGGCAGTTGCCCATTGAAACTCAATGATTTTTTACTTTACTTTATGCGCAGCCCTAAGCGTTAAGGGAGAGCTATGCGGTTTTGCTCTATGCTGGTCAATGACCTCTAAATGCACTACGAAATAATACTGAGAGGTCAATTCAAATTTGAACTCTCGCCATTTGATTAGTTGGTGCATGGAAATGAAAAGTTAGACCGAATCAGACTTTTTTTGTGTCAAAACAATGTTGTAGGAGATAGCTAAACATCTGGTTCACAACATTTCGCTGGATTCAGTTGAATTATCCAGTTTTTCTAATTTAATTAAGCGTTTCCTTAGAGGTGCTGTGAGGTGACTTTTCTCCTACTTAGTTAACACGTCAAAAAAGTGTCCAGCTAGTCACTGCTAGGAAATAAAAGTTAGCTCGAGTTAGACCACCTAGAAAGTCAGAAAAAAAGTGTCTGTGACTACTGCATCGGTCGAGCCTCAACATTTTCGCCGGAATAATCCCTCAACTCTACTTTGTTCTGGAGAAATGGGAGGTGGAAGTATCAGCCAATCAGAGTCCCTTTCCTGATCTTCGAGCCTACGAGCTTTACCGTTACTAGGGCTAAATGCACAATTAATTGACGTGCTTCACTTAACTAATGGTCTTCACTTAATGATAGAAAATGACTGTATGCTTTTAAATGGTAATGTTAATTTAAATGGCAGATCTTCCCCTTAACTAATATTGTACGTCATACATCAATGTACTTTCTGATCAAGGATTTTAAGGGATGTATGTTTCCAATGTAACTAACACGAAGAATCATAGCACACTTCAGCAACCCGAAGGAAAGTTTGGCTTATGGTTGTAACGAAAACAAAGGGAAAGGATTTTAATATTTCATAATTTCAGTTCTTGCATGAAGTTATTGAAAAGGTTAATGTTAAATGTTGATTTAAATGGTAAATGTTCAAGAGTCCCCAATGAAATTGCCAACTGACCGATAGGCCATGTGAACTGAATTTTTAGCTAAACCCCTAGTCAATTGGGTACTTTCAAGAATTTCAAATCATGGAGCTACTGCACCAGATTAACAAAATACTTAAACAGACTTACGGCTACAGTTGTACACGGTTAAGGGATGCCCGTAAATTTCAATTAATTGTTTCATGCTTTGGAGTCTTGAGTTCCCTCCTCCAAATCTTGTATCTCTTCTTTCGGCAATCATGGAAAAACTTTGATTTCTTGGCCTTCTCAGTCCTTTTATCATTGGCAACTCCTCTGCGGTGTGGAGGATTATCCCGGTGGACGGTCCTAAATAAGTACAATAAATAATTCCAGATATAAGATGGTTAAAACAACAGTCACTTTGATATACACGGGTGCCAGGTTTCACGCATATTAGTGACATATTAGTACGCATAATATTTTTTCTAAATATGCAAAAAAAAACAATTTTAAAGCAGAAAGCTGATACAAATTTAAAAATCGAAGTTTGTCGTTTTGCACACATTATGGGGATTTTAAGCATTATGAAATCTTAGTATGCCCATAGTAGGTATGCATTAGCTGACCCCAACGTTTTTATTCCGCTTTTTGTGAGTAACTCAACGTTGCCTACAAATGGCAGCATATTAAAATTGGTAATTCGAAACTTGGCCGGAACGTCTGCATATAGTTCACGTATCATATCTATACTGTTTTTCAATACCATGAGAGTTCAGTATAATTATTAACGCAGCATTATCAAGTTTATAGGAATGAGGGTAGGTGTGAGAATGAGGTTCCGTCCAAAGCCGGCTTATGTATCTGACGGGAACAGTCAGGAATTGGGTACAGGCAAAGCTTCGGTTAAACAAGTTTCACCTTGGTTGGCTGAAGGGCAATGTAGTTGAAGGTAGGGAATAGTTAAGGTAGTTTAAGGTAATTAAGGAACAGTTAAGGAAGTTTAAGGTAATTAGAGAATAGTTAAGGAAGTAAAATAAAAATGAAAGTTTTCGAGGATACAAATCTCTCTCAAACTGCAAGGAGTCGAAGGAACAGACTTTTGTGCTCTTTAACATTGCGTAAATGGAGGATTACTTCCCCAGCCATAACATCTTTAATTTGAACTCATGTAACAATCATTCAAAAGGAATCATTCTGAAGGAAAACAAGCTTCATAAATGTACCAATACCATTCATAATGTGGTTCATTTGACAAATTTTATGGAAATTTTCCCATGAAAAGGATGGTCATGATTACTTTTACTTCTTGGAGACAGGTGAATCTTGAGTGTTCAATTAAGTTAGAGTTCGACACAACCTTTGCAGTTAAATTATTGTCACAACATATATAATAAAACAGCCATAAAAATTTCCATAATATTTACGTATTCATTTATGAGTTTGCCAGACATTTTGGAATAAAAAAAATATTTAGCTTAGTTCAAGCTGGTTGACTGAAGTAAAATGATGACATGACAGTGCTTAATACAATATCCGGTTTCGACAAATATATTTAGACATATATGCCATATGCAAAAATTCCGCTTATACTAAATCTTCTACAATCTTCATTTATACTAGCGAGTTTAAGACATAGACTAATGCTAGTTCTGTGAAAAAAAAATGTTGACCCCCAGGTTGGTAAATAAGGCTCTCCTCAACACTAACGCCAGCCTGTACGTCTGTTTAAATAACAGAGCTCATAGAATAGATAGGTTCAAATCCTACAGTATGTTTAATTAGCATGACGATTTGGAAACCCTGAACCTGATGTTAATCAAAAAGTCCTACTCAAAAGCTGTGTTTACGTAAGAATTCATAATGATTGTACGATGACCGAAGTTGCTATAATTAATAATTATTAATTATTATTGATAACAATCTACACATAGACCATGTTTTATGAATTTGATACTGACCACAGACCAGAAGGCTAAATAGCACAAGACAGATGATGATAGTTCGTTATGGACTTGACTCACAATGAGTGAGTATATCTCCGCCCATAAAAGTCACATGACACAGAAATGAACAAAGAAATCAAGCAGCTTGCTGCTAGCTCTCGCGCTTACAAAACAAATCTACTCGCGCGTTTTTATTCAAGCTGGCTCCTCCGTCGTTTTCATTGGATTATGGATTAACCAATGTGTCTCACGCCGGAGCTACATTCTGGAGTCAAGTCCATAACGAACGATCGGCTGTCTTTCATAGCCTCGTCTGTGGATACTGACTGGATTAAAAACATTAATAAATGCATTAGAATCTCGAGTCTCGTCTTTAATATAAATTAAAATTACCAGTGAAATCAATAAAATTTGGTTTCGACAAAACACGATTTAAATTTATGATTTATGCAAAAATTCTGCTTTTCTATTGTACTATCGAGTTTAGACTATGCTGCAAGTACTGACGTTTCATAAACCACAACAACCATCGTAAATATGAAGTACATATTACGAAGGCTTGGTATCGTGTCGTGTCTAACTTCCGAACTATATGAGTTTTTAAATTCTGATTTCACTAATCCATAGTTCTGGTCGCTGACAAGTAAAAACCGGATGCCCTTATTACAACAGTTTAGATGCGATTGATACAATTGAGAATAGGTTACCTGTTGATGAGGCTGTAGATCCATGTCCTTCAGTGGGAGTAGTTGTATGCAAGGATTCGCGTGTACTTTCGTCCATTATTTCTGTTCCCTAGAAAAAGAATTAAATAAATGCTCACTTTGTTCGGATTAGACTAGACTGTCGCGCATTTGAAATCTAGATTTATTAGAAAGCCTGCGATTTAAAAAAATTCACTAATAACCATAAATACAAAAACTCAGATGTAATAGCCAAGGTGCACGGTTATCAGTCCAAACAAACTAGATATTAGTTGATACAAAACACCTAGTAGATTAGCTTCAATGCACGTAGCGACACACAATGCATTTAGGGATAATTTTACTTTCTTCTGCGAGATGCTTTCACGAAAGTATTCGCATTCATTCAACTCCAATATTAAACCCAAGGGGTGCCAGGTATAAGAATTTTGAAATAGCTGGTTGGGAAAATTTGGACATTGATAATCAGAGTTTCTAAAAACTTGTCACTACCATCATAAAAATACAGCATAGAATTAGCGCAAATTTATAATCTAATTATCCATCTGCCTAAACTTTTCGTCTTGTGAAATCAGAATTTTAACCAGTCAATCGCAAAAAGGTTGATTTCTTGAAAGACAAACGCGCATGACACTAAATAAATGCTTCTATATTAGAGTTTACATTTGGTTGACTCCTGTTTGCCTGATAATAAGACTGAGTGGGTATGAACGGAAAACATTTTGAAAACAATTTGCAACACAAGCTTGCAAAAATTGTATATCAGCTGCAACTACCTCCTAATATCAACAAATATCAATTTTAAACAATTTGATTAAGAGGATTATACATCACTGATTGCCCATTGTTCAAAACTACTCCTCTTTTAGCACAGATTTTAAGAGTTGCGCACGAGATCACTTTTTGGTTCCAACGTTACCCTAGAGAAGAAAACCTGGAGATTTTTGTAGGTAATGACAAAAAATGCGAACAATGCGCAACTCTTAAATCTGTGCTAAAAGAGAGTAGTTTTAACGGCAATCAGTCCATGTATAATCCTCTTAATAAAATTGTTTAAAATTGAATATTGTTGTATTAGGAGGTAGTTGCAGCTGATATACAATTTTGCAAGCTTGTGTTGCAAATTGTTTTCAAAATGTTTTCCGTTCATACCCACCAAGTCAACAGGAGTCAACAAATGTAAACTCTAATATAGAGAGCATTTATTTAGTTCTTTGTCATGCGGCCGTTTTGTCTTTCAACGAAATCAACCTTTTTGCGATTGACTGGTTAAAATTCTGATTTCACAAGACGAAAAGTTTAGGCAGATGGATAATTAGATTATAATTTGCGCTAATTCTATGCTGTATTTTTTATGATGGTAGTGACAAGTTTTAGAAACTCTGATTATCAATGTCCAAATTTCCCCAACCAGCTATTTCAAAATTCCTTATACCTGGCACCCCTTGGGTTTAATATTGGAGTTGAATGAATGCGAATACTTTCGGTGAAAGCATCTCGCAGAAGAAAGTAAAAATTATCCTAAATGCATTGTGTGTCGCTACGTGCATTGAAGCTAATCTACAGGTGTTTTGTATCAACTAATATCTAGTTTGTTTGGACTGATAACCGTGCACCTTGGCTATTACATCTGAGTTTTGTATTTATGGTTATTAGTGAATTTTTTTAAATCGCAGGCTTTCTAATAAATCTAGATTTCAAATGCGCGCAGTCTAGTCTAATCCGAACAAAGTGAGCATTTATTTAATTCTTTTTCTAGGGAACAAACAATGGACGAAAGTACACGCGAATCCTTGCATACAACTACTCCCACTGAAGGACGGATCTACAGCCTCATCACAGGTAACCTATTCTCAATTGTATCAATCGCATCTAAACTGTTGTAATTAGGGCATCCTGCTTTTTACTTGTCAGTGACCAGAACTATGGATTAGTGAAATCAGAATTTAAAAACTCATATAGTTCGGAAGTTAGACACGACACGATACCAAGCCTTCGTAATATGTACTTCATATTTACGATGGTTGTTGTGGTTTATGAAACGTCAGTACTTGCAGCATAGTCTAAACTCGATAGTACAATAGAAAAGCAGAATTTTTGCATAAATCATAAATTTAAATCGTTTTTGTCGAAACCAAATTTTATTGATTTCACTGGTAATTTTAATTTATATTAAAGTGTTGACGAGACTCGAGATTCTAATGCTTATTAATGTTTTAATCCAGTCAGTATCCACAGACGAGGCTATCAAAGACAGCCGATAGTTCGTTATGGACTTGACTCCAGAATGTAGCTCCGGCGTGAGACACATTGGTTAATCCATAATCCAATGAAAACGACGGAGGAGCCAGCTTGAATAAAAACGCGCGAGTAGATTTGTTTTGTAAGCGAGAGCTAGCAGCAAGCTGCTTGATTTCTTTGTTCATTTCTGTGTCATGTGACTTTTATGGGCGGAGATATACTCACTCATTGTGAGTCAAGTCCATAACGAACTATCATCTGTCTTGTGCTATTTAGCCTTCTTGTCTGTGGTCAGTATCAAATTCATAAAACATGGTCTATGTGTAGATTGTTATCAATAATAATTAATAATTATTAATTATAGCAACTTCGGTCATCGTACAATCATTATGAATTCTTACGTAAACGCAGCTTTTGAGTAGGACTTTTTGATTAACATCAGGTCAGGGTTTCCAAATCGTCATGCATTGGCAAATATATTTGCCTATCTACTATTATCATGAGCCTATTATTTGGCTACAAGGCTTATTTACCAAGTGGCGGCTTATTTAACCGGGTCGGTGAATTTTTTTCAAAACATAGTTAATGCTTGCGGTAAATAGTCTAAACTCGATTGTATAATGAAGATTTAGTATAAGCGGAATTTTTGCATATGGCATATATGTCTAAATTATATTTTGTCGAAACCGGATATTGTATTAAGCACTGTCATGTCATCATTTTACTTCAGTCAACCAGCTTGAACTAAGCTAAATATTTTTTTATTCTAAAATGTCTGGCAAACTCATAAATGAATACGTAAATATTATGGAAATTTTTATGGCTGTTTTATAATATATGTTGTGACAATAATTTAACTGCAAAGGTTGTGTCGAACTCTAACTTAATTGAACACTCAAGATTCACCTGTCTCCAAGAAGTAAAAGTAATCATGACCATCCTTTTCATGGGAAATTTCCATAAAATTTGTCAAATGAACCACATTATGAATGGTATTGGTACATTTATGAAGCTTGTTTTCCTTCAGAATGATTCCTTTTATTTGTTACATGAGTTCAAATTAAAGATGTTATGGCTGGGGAACTAATCCTCCATTTACGCAATGTTAAAGAGCACAAAAAGTCTGTTCCTTCGACTCCTTGCAGTTTCAGAGAGATTTGTATCCTCGAAAACTTTCATTTTTATTTTACTTCCTTAACTATTCTCTAATTCTTAACTTCCTTAACTACTAATTACCTTAAACTCTCTAATTCCCTACTACCTTCAACTACGTGCTTCAGCAACCAAGGTGAAACTTGTTTAACCGAAGCTTTGCTGTACCCAATTCCTGTCTGTTCCCGTCAGATACATAAGCCGGCTTCGGACGGAACCTCATTCTCACACCTACCCTCATTCCTATAAACTTGCTAATGCTGGCGTTAATAATTATACTGAACTCTCATGGTATTGAAAACAGTATAGAGATGATACGTGAACTATATGCAGACGTTCCGGCCAAGTTTCGAAATTACCAATTTTAATATGCTGCATTTGTAGGCAACGTTGAGTTACTCACAAAAAGCGGAATAAAACGTTGGGTCAGCTAATGCATACCTACTAGGGACATTCTAAGATATCTGGAATTATTTATTGTACTTATTTAGGATCGTCCACCACGGAAAATCCTTCACACCGCAGAGGAATAGCCAATGATAAAAGGACTGAAAAGGCCAAGAAATCAAAGTTGTTTCATGATTGCCGAAAGAAGGAGATACAAGATTTGGAGGAGGGAACTCCAAGACTCCAAAGCATGAAACAATTAATTGAACATTTACGGGCATCCCTTAACCGTGTACAACAGTAGCCGTAAGTCTGTTTAAGTATTTTGTTAATCTGGTCCAGTAGTTCCATGACTTGAAATTCTGAAAGTACCCAATTGACTAGGGTTTAGCTAAAAATTCAGTTCACATGGCCTATCGGTCAGTTGGCAATTTCATTGGGGCTCTTGAACATTTACCATTTAAATCAACATTTAACATTAACCTTTTCAATAACTTCATGCAAGAACTGAAATTATGAAATATTAAAATCCTTTCCCTTTGTTTTCGTGTTACAACCATAAGCCAAACTTTCCTTCGGGTTGCTGAAGTGTGCTATGCTTATTCTTCGTGTTAGTTACATTGGAAACATACATCCCTTAAAATCTTTGATCAGAAAGTACATTGATGTATGACGTACAATATTAGTTAAGGGGAAGATCTGCCATTTAAATTAACATTGGCATTTAAAAGCATACAGTCATTTTCTATCATTAAGCGAAGACCATTAGTTAAGTGAAGCACGTCAATTAATTGTGCATTTAG
>LJIJ01005761.1:0-11045 GCA_001718145.1 Orchesella cincta
GCGTCAGTATCACGAAAAAACTAAATTTTTTCCACTTTCGTATGCCCTGAGCTAGGCCTACTCATAAAGCCCTTCACATCTAAGCCCTCAGCCAATTGGTTACGCCTGTTAAAGCCTGGCAGCCGTGTTCAGAAGTTCATGCTTTGATTTTGTCCTATGTAAAAAACACCTCTCCGCTCACAAACGACTGTTTCCTGAGCAAAAATCGGCTGTTAAGGATTAATCACTTCAATCAATTTTTGCCGCGCCTATGTAGCTTTTTTTTTTTTTTTTTTGGTTTTTATTTTTGTCTTTTTTTTTTTTTTTTTATTTTTGGGGGTTTTTGTTCTTTTACTTTTTTTTTTTTTTTTTTTTTTTTTTTTTTTTTTTTTTTTTTTTTTTTTTTTTTTTTTTTTTTTTTCTTTTTTCTTTTTTTTATCTTTTTTTTTTCTTGGTTTCTTTTTTTTTTTTTTTTTTCTTTATTTTTTTTTTTTTTTTTTTTTTTTTTTTTTTTTTTTTTTTTTATCTTTTGGTTTTGGGGTTTCTTTTTTTTTTTTTTTTTTTTTTTTTTGGTGGGTCCTCTGTTGCCCGCGCAAAGTCCTTCAAGAATCTCTTTAGCTGCTTCTGCAATTGCGTTGTAGCGCTTCTGCCGTTGGTATATCTATTTTTGGAATCTACAGATATAAAATAGCTCAAAAGCCCCCTTCCTTTTCGCTTCCTGTAGAAAACCCCAGACTATGCATCTCAAGCCGACAGGCCTAAGTTGGCCCCGCCGAATTACGCCCAGGTTAATTTCTAAAGCAATTCCTGGGGTGTTGGGTTTCTATGGTTTTCTCAAAACGAACATATTCGTTATTTAGCGTGCACGACCAAGATGAAACTAGGACAAAAGGCTCGCAGTGTAAGTGCCGCGCCTACCAGCCGCGCAAAATAACGTGTTAATTTTGCCCTCGCGTTGAACAAAACTCCCGCTCCGATGACTACATAATCTCGCCTTAGGGGTGAGCCTTCCGGTATGCCGCGCCCCCTTCCCCAAGAATATAATCAGCACCTGCCGAATACGAAGAGCCTATGCGGGAACCAAATGTAGATTTTCCCCAAACTTGCAAAAAACGGTACGCATATTAAGTATCGAGTACTGCTAGAGTTGCCACCATTAGCCTGCTATATTAATGCTTTCTAAGCTACCCTGCGTGCGCACGCCCAGTCGATAGCGGATGTTGATCGCAAAGCGTTCTCGAATTGTTTACGCTCGTTCCGCGAATTCTCCAACTCCAATTTAAGTCAACGCAGAGTGTATATTTGCTTTGATTCGAAAAAAAAACTAAACCTATTTGTACATAAATTTAACTGCAGTACTAAAAAGATTTTTAACGACTTCAAAAGCTAGCACCAAAGCTAACATACTTGAAAATCGGGATTCCCGGAATCAGATCTTCGGTAAAAATGATCGAAAGGGATGAAAACAATGCAGCAGGGAACATATTTCGTCTTTTGTTATAAACATATCATCAAATTGAATTGAACGGTGTTCGGATATCACTCTAATAAATCAAAATGTACGAAAGCGAACTGTTTTTAAATTTGAAAATGTGTTTAAAAACTTATTAAATATAATTGAAAGGTCAACTCATTTAACTGAACTTGAGTAGTGTAGAAATTGGAAGCTATGCTCAAAAGATTCTCTACCTATTGTGCTCGCTCGTGTCTGATAAACTTTGTGTGCGTGACCAACGTTAGAATTCAATCTCTTTGTTCAGGTATTTTTATTACAGATATTCGCAGAGTTTTTAATCTACTTATCAAGTGGTATATTTGAAGCATTCGAAATGCTTTGGGCGGCTTCAAAATTGTTTAAAAAATAATTTTAACTGGAATTTGGTGTATCATGAATTGCATGAGAGTCGTCGGTAAAACTGTTCAAAGTAGTTAATAGAAATTCCCCAAGGAACATATTTTGATTCCTGTTCCAAATACTGCGTCTAATTGAACGCTGTATTGGGTGCCACTGTTTTCTTTTCCAACTGTTGCTGAATTAATTTGAGAAGGGAATCATCATACAAAACTCTGTAACATTCCTAACGCTATGCTTAATCATGAACTTTATTTATGTGTTGATATCCATTCAAATTTTCTAATTTCATTTCACTCTTGAAAATGTTCATGCCTTGGTGTACGGAACCTTGAGTAATAAAATAAACCTCCCACCTCTTTAGTCGAAAAATGACGGATATAGTTATCTTGCTTGTTGACCTTCTTTACGTAACACAATCTCGAAATTTGATTCACATTCTGTCAGAGGCTTAAAAAGAATTGAGTTCGCAAAATTTTCCAATTTAACTGAAAATTACTGTGTTTAACATAAAATTTGGAAATCCGACGCGGCCAACAGAGTTATCATTTTGTAGTAGGGTTAGCGGAATGTGAAAGCACCTTGAATTCAGGGGTGTTGGTGTTTCTTGCTGAATATTTTATTGTGAGATTTTTGCAACGAGATGCCGGCTACCCGAGCAACAACCGTAGGATGCTTTAGGACCATTTTGGCAAAAGAATGGTTATTCTTTTTATCCGGCACGTCGTTGCAGGACTATAAGTTATGGGCGCGTACCTGCTGAAAACTACGAAAACTCGGAACCCAGAAGAAAAGCTAGAGAGGGGGTTATAGTTTGAATTAAAATGAGATTCTTTGAAAGATCAATAACACTCTCCGTTAGCTGGTTTGATAAGATAAAATTAGAATGATTGAGCTTCAGTCAATTCAACATCATTCCTTAACAATACCGTTAATGCCCATGCTCCACGGCACATACTCATCAATAATGATGGAGAATACACCGCAAAACCTTGATCAAAAGTTCTCGAGTTCCATTCAGAATTTTGAAACTTCAGTTACCCATCACAAAAATTAATTTTGCCATAATTCAAACGTTTTACAAAAGTTTCGAAAGCTTCTTTCATTTCTGCAAAAATTGATGATATATCCCTTCTCCAAAAGCGAAGTTCAACTTTGGAATAGAAATTTCTTGTTGGATTTGATGGAACCCTTGCCCAAAGTTTAACAAAGCAATGGGTAAACCTTTGGTGGCATGTCAATTTCCTCGATTTACGAGTTGTGAGACATCTCAAATATCTTGGATTGCAAGAGTGCTATGGAAACAACGTTTCTGGAAGCTGTACAGTCCTCTTTCAAACTGGATACGTATTCCCTTAATAATCAAACTTTTGCGGCGACCTTGTGGAAATATGAAACGCTTGCAAATATAGAAGCAACTCTGCTACAAATGCTGGATGCAGCTTTGTCTCCATGAACGATTCGCATTAGCATCTACATCAACCTATGCGGAAGCATTTTTCGATTTAGTGCAAGAAGCTTCAGGAGATGATTTGCTGAGCCTTTCCAGCGTCATGCAATCCTGGATCAACCAAGTTGGCTATTTCGTTTTCAAAGTGGAAATGGTTAATGAGACCTTCTTCAAGTTGACTTAGAAGGTTGAAAGGTTTCTGAAGAAAAAGAATACTCATATCAAAAGGCAATTTGGGCAGTATCATGGTTTACACTGAAAAGAGACCCATACCTCAAAGAATCGCGTGCCTCTTGGGGTAAAGCTAATGGGACTGATCGGCACTTTCACTTAATATTTCGAACTTGCTAATGATTAACCATAGTTTAGTGGGTTTCTTTTCCAAATTAATTCAGCAGCAGTGTTAAAAGAATTCGAGTTTGATAAGTCCAACTGATAAGACTTTAGCAACTAAAATAAAATTTCAAATACTTGTGGGGAAAAATGAAATGTAAAATTAAAGAAATCAATTTTGCTTTTATGAAACAAAATATTTTTCCCTCATCTCACTTGTCTGAATTTTGTCAAACAATTAATAACAAGAGTTATACATACTGGTAATAATAAATTTTAGGCGCCCAAAAATATTGAGTCTTAGATTCCTCATTGGGATTTTGGATGTTCCTGTATAACCAAGATGCATCTATCTATGGAATACTAGGATTAGGTGCCAACCGGGTCTTACTGCCAAGTTGATATTTTAGTTTCTCCATACCGTTTCTCCATACAATAAAAAAGGTTTTATATAATTTGACATACTAATTTTTGTCTTGCTACACAAATGATTTTGCGTTGCAACTAATTCTTGGTTAGAGTGGGCCCTAACTTTCATCACAATCAAATTGGGCCGTTGAGTCGTTTCCTCCGTAGAAAATTGGATCCGTTTTATTTTTTGGAACTACCCATCTAAAATTCGGGAGAATTGGTCAGCTTTTATAAATCACCCGTTTTATAAAGGAGAAATATTTTGACAAACGAGGAAAAGGCAAATGATGAAGTTGTGTTGTTCGAAGTATAAATTCAATTTTATCCCAAGGAGCATTTCAAAGCGCTTTACAAACTTGCGTCACAAAAGTTTGCAAAAGAACAAACAGATCCTGAAGCTTTCTTTCAAATGCTGCTGTAGATAATACAAAGAACATTTCAAGCTTTCTGATTTCTTGGTATCAATCAAGATGGATATCCCTTCTTTGTGTTTGCGGTGTAAAGCGGACTAGGTTCACCATCGCATCGGTGCATGCCCTACGTACGTATGAACAAATCAAACTTCGTGTTATGTTGGAGGTTATTGAGCCCCAACAGTGAGACGTTATGTGTATGCTACGGACGAACCAGTATTTTCTGGAAGCGTGACGTGTCATGGAAATCTGGACTAAGAAGTTGGGATTTGTAATGACACTTGAGCAAAATCATCATGCAAAATTAGGAACTTAGAAAGAGGTTAGAGGTTAACATGAAGGATAGATTCCGGTGAAGAATTCTTGACTAAACCGCAATCAATTTCCTACAGACCCATCTCCGTGGAAGGTAAGCACTAACAATATCGATGTGTTTCCAGTACTTCTTGTCAAAATCAAGAAAATTAATCCTACAGAAGATAGTTTCAGTATAAGGTTACCTTAAATGCATGCGATCGAGTTAACCATGATTGATGCATATTGTACAGCAGATTTGTAGTTGTTTATTGTTGACTGGAGCCTCAATGAAATACTTATAATTGATTCGGGTGATTATAGACATGCGTTTGATCTCACGAAACATTCCATAAAGGATAAAACACCACGCCTTGTGTGTCAAATACAGAGAATTTGTTAGCTCGACGTCCATTGTAAGATTTATTAGTAAAGTTAGGCACATGCTTCAAAAGGTGTGTGAGTTCCACGTCATAGTTTGTCAAATGTTTTTAAGTACTATGCAGAAAATTTGCAACTATTAAACTGAATTAGTTATTACAATAGAATTAGACTTCAGTAAGTATGTATACTCCAAAAAGAACGTAAAAGACATTCACTTTACTTTGATCCTCTGAAGATCTTGTTGTGTTGCACGGCTTTAATGAAATTTTCATTTGTAAAATATTTTAAATTTGACCATAGATTGGATTCACGGAAGGCATCTAGTAAATGAATTTGACACAGCAAAATTCAACTGTATTCCGTTTTAAAATGAATAATTGATTTCAATTTCTCATTGAATCTGATTGCAATTGAGGTTTGTTTAAAAAAACATGTAGTGTAAGCAAATGCCCAACTTGTACATGTCTGATTGTCGACTTTTCTGATAAAATACCTTACTGTTCTTCACACCTTTTCCCAATGACTCGTGACTAGGGAAAATCTCATTACATCACATTCAGTTTCCTTCCTCCCACTGCGAATCAAAATCTCTTTATTACGGATTAAGTGTGTATCATAAACGCCTCCGTAAGAAATCATTTTTAATCGATATATTGGAAAAATACAGGTGACAATAATATGTACCAATGCCCAACTTAAAGGAAGAAATTAGGTGAGAGAGCTACTATTCAGAAAACTGCGAAGCTCATCTCCCTTACTACGTTTGGGAAGATCCGTATTGATTTATCTTTGAGGCATGCGGAGACCAATGTGTATTTTGTTTTGGTAAAACCATCATAAGCTTGACATTTGAAACATGATATGAAATGTAATAAAAACTAAGATTGCAAAGTGCACCTATTCAATTTTTGTTTGAAGAGTAGAAAGACCATCTATTTGAGCCGTGTTGAAATGTCTGTAAGACCACATATAATAAATCTTAAATTATTTTAGCGTGGGGTGCTTTTCACACCAAACCTCATCTCTACGATACATCAAGGTACAGTGTTATAAGCTATGAAAGATGTATCTGCTAAGAGTTAATAGCAGAGAACGGTCTACCTTATAAATGAGGTATGGTGTGGTGCAATTCTTCCACTTTAGCAAGAACAAAACTAAATTAACTAAACCACCTTTTCATCTGTCTTGTTTGAAAAGTATATTTTATCTAGATTACATACACGAGGCTTAAGAAACAGGAGTGGTTTAAACTTTCATAACGCTTACACGATACCTTAAGCACATATTATAAAATAATATTTTAAATGTACAATATGTACATACTGTGTTATAAGTGAACATACCGTGATATTGCGGTGGTAGTCACGACTAAGACAATAAAACTACCTAGCGTACGTGTACATGATGAATTTACTCCGCGTTCATTCTATTGTGCAGTAGCAGTAAAAAGGGTCTAAGGCGACTTCTCCGGGGCAACTCCCCCCAGAGTCATTTGCTCCCGTGCAACTTTCGCTCCCCAACTCAGTTCCTCCCAATGCACTTGCTCACCAGCGTAACTTCTCCCCGCTACTATACCCGCTCCCCGATCAGGCTGCTCCCCGAGAAAACATGCTCCCTCGGGGGTCTTGCTCTCCAGTGCCAATTTTCTCCCATACTTAAGGTTTACCAAGATCAATCTTGAAATCGAGACAGGTCCTCCCAAAGATTCATAATTTAGACTGTTAACAGTGAGATAAGTTGATCATGACACCAGCCCACCTAGAATTGACAGTACTAACATAAAACAGTTGTAAATCAACTTCAAACTCCGGAATATTTTGCACTACTATTTCATGTTCGTTAGTTCTAAGCTTAGCTGTTCTTAGCGTTCACCCTTTCTGTTACATGATTGAGTTGTGTTAGACAATCAATAAACTATCTTTACCTAAATCTCAAATCTATTAGAAACAACATAGTTATTTAGTCTTATTGCATATAACAGTTAATGCGTCCTCTTGAACTATAACTTTATGAACCAAATGCCCATAAACATTCATTGTGACGTTGAGTTTAAGGTCTTGTCCTGATTTATCCTAAAATACATTGAAAATTGTCAGGGGCTTAGTATCCTGTATTTCAGCAAATGTCATACTGAATATTGGAACACTGTCGCGGTGATGCATGTCACATTTCTGAAACCATGAGATCTCATAGACATAATAATCGTGAACAGACCTGATGGTGAGCGGCGAACATTTGCCTTTAATCTAATGCATTATCGTGCATACTTATCCATGTTAAATTCGTGCATTACAAAGAGGCGCTATTCGGAATGACGTTGGTGGTGAATGTGGCAGGTTTTTTTGAAATAAGGAATATGCCCCGTAAGAAATAGAATATTCCATCTAATAAAAATGTTCGTTGGGCCAAGTTTAAGTCTTATCAAAGTTGACAAATGATTGATGTGTGCAACTTATTGAACTTCCCGCCCATGCCTATACTAACGCTCATGCTCTAATTCCATCATGATGTTTATCTGACATGAGTAGGAGACTGGGCTTATCTGACATAGAGTACAGACTGGGAGGCTTTATCTGACCTATGGAGTTGAGACCACTGGGGGCTATTATCTGACCATGGAGTGAAGGACTGGGAGGTCTTACTGACATGGAGTGTGAGACTGGGGGACAGAAAAATTATACGTTTACGTATATGGTTAACGTATACGAATTTAATATCGGGATATTCCAATTAATTAACGTTCGAGCAGAAACACATGATGGAAATAAACAAAGAAGGAGTAATAAATGATGGAAAAAAAATGATGAATGGAACATGCTTCGCTGTGCTCTTAATAGGGGCGAATCCTAATGCTGGTATCTTAGTTTATATTATCCCGTTTATACCCTATTTGAAAATTTATAATATATCACCTGCTTCGTGTGGATATATCAAATATAAAATCTACTTACCTAATCCCGGTCACAAAATGGAACTAAATAAAAGTTCTAAAAAAACGTATATGCGCTTACGATCTCGAATTTAGAAGTTTGAAAAGTCTCTAATTTTCTTTAAAGGTGTACGTTTCCTCCGTTTATTTTAAAGGTGACGCTGTACATTTATCTATTTGTATATTTATGTAAGCACCTATTACGTTTTTTAGGACGCTAGTGTAAATTGAGGGAGGGTAGTCGTGATATAAAGATTGAAAGTGCATTGGATGACAACTAACTAGTGTGATAATCATTGCTCATAAACTTCCCGGTCATTACAAAACTTACAATTTCCTACATAAGTAGCTAAAACCTAAAGTATGGGGGGCAAAATGGTACTGGCAAGCAAACCCCCTAGGGTAGCATGTCGTGCACGGGAGGCCCCAAGTGGGCCCGGGAGCAATTACCGGGAGAATTAAGTAGCTGGGAGGAAGTTGCAATGGGGAGGCAAACTGGCTCTGGGAGGCAAGTTGCACCGGGACATTGACCTCTGGGGGAAGTGCACCGGGAGAAAACGCCGGTTACCACAAGTAAAGCAACGTTGTTAAACAATCCATTTCTAACGCAGGTACAGTTTACATTAAAAAAGTACACTTAACATTTAGCAAAAACCTTTGAGCTTAATAATATACGGGTGATTAACAGGATATGTTAACTCGATTATTTTACAATTGCGAACCTATTAGTGACCCTGATCAATAAATTGCGCTTAACTCTTGAAAAGTAAACTTTTATAGTTTAATGAAATGTTGTTAATTTACTTTATTAAATTCCAAATTGCAATGCTTCCTGCAGTTTTTACTCAACCATTGCAGATGGCATAACGTGTTCACTATCTAGGTAATTACCAATAATTCACAGACTAAATATACAAAACGAGTGACGTTTTCTTTAATCAGCTTGCTATTCGGCATAAACCGAAAGAAACAAGAGGTCAACTAACTTTGTTGCCCCATTTATCAATGTTGATTTTCCTTATTTTAATGACACTATCAAGTAATGAGCTAGTTACCCAACTTCTACCTCACTATTACTTTGCTACAATGCTGCTCAAATGGAATCATTTAGCATAGGATACCACATTAGATTTCCTCCATTTATATAACTAATTGCAAATACAGCTAAGTGTTTAGTATGCTGGTGCATGCTTTCACTTCCGCTTTCATCACATTTTGCTTTATCATCAGCTACACGTATTTCGCATTTTGATTAATTCCATTGGAAAATAAAATACAAAAATACTCGAGACGATCCTTATGAATTAATGATGACAGCATAATTATATACTTCTAAATTTGTAAAATATATAGCAGAGATTGCACAAATTGCCTACATATAGATACTCAATACAGACGACTAATTCAAATTCTCAACCAAATCTACAGTAATTTATGATTATCCCAGTAGTCCCAGCCCAATAGAAGTCGTGTAAAGCGGAAAACGTTCATCAGAAAAAGTGAGCTGAATCGGTGAAGAATTTATTGAGCAAGCGTCCAGTGTCTACAGAACGCAAGCTCAGCTGAATGGGATGACCTTTCAATTATACTGAATATGTTTTAGAAATATGTTTTCAAGTGAAAAATATGTAATATTCGATTGTACTTTACAGATTGATGCGTTCGGCAAGGAGAATAAGATCAAGGTACCCTGATCGTACGTCAATTTTCAGTATGCATTAGGAACAAGAAAGCACACATGGTACGTACGAACAAAACTGGAAAACCCATTCTAGAATGGCTGCACTCAGTTTAGAATGACAAAATGGGCTAATAATTTTACATGTCTGTCAAAACTAAAAATGACGATAATTGTCGTCCTATTATAATGACTAAAATGAAATACTACAGTAATTATAAACATACTTAAATATATAAACTTAGACGAACAAAATCTCATCAATTTTGGTGAGCATAAAACACATCATTTTGAAAAGCTTACTAATTCTAAAAAGAACAAAAACATAGTAATTCTGTAGCGCAATGATCATGTTCATGTGTCTAAATAAAACAAGGATATTGTTGTTGAAACCTGTTCCATTTTAATAGATAGCTGAGTTTGAAATATATTTCTACAAAATGACACATCAATATCAGCACCGATACCCGACCTGTTCTGCTAATCATTTTTATTCAACCTGTTTATAAATCTTACGACGTTAATATTTAGAAGTTGTGAATCACAACGAGTGTTTGCTTACCTCACTTGACATGCAACAATAATTTTCTTATAATCACCGCAAAATTCAATTGAATTAAACATGCTGATGAACAAAGATTCTTTATTTATAAGTGGGTGTCATTTCATTCTATCGTCAATAATTGTTGTGTTTCACAGTAAGAAAACATTTTATTTCCTGCTGCTATTCATTTTGATGGCCACGTTACTAATTTACAATGACGTGGGACATTTCTGTAACCTAAACCAAAAGAAGGAACCTAGACTTTGAGTAGCAAATTCAAACATGGTTTGAGTATTTTTACAACAATTAAGACAGTTCGACTCCACTATGATTCAATTCCGTCAACTTTTTCTCAAAATACAAAAGAGATGTAGATTGGGAAAAAAGTAAAAGCAGAGTTCATAAACAAAACTAGAAAAGGGTGGCAAATCCAATAAAACTACTTCCAGGTCATTAAACTGCTCCATTTTGGAGCTTTAATTGCCTAATCCAATTTTGATCCCTATTTTAGTGTTTTCCCGGCTGAAACGCTTCTGTAGGCCTAATACATAAAAAAGAGGGCCAACACGCCCAAGGTTTGCCTACAGTGAGGTACTCATTTAGTGCCCTTAAAAGCTAAAAATAAGGGTTTACTAAATTTCATTAAAATAAATTACCAGGATCATATTAGTTCCCTCAATGTGGCGCGCAGCGTTATCATTAACTAATATTGAAACGTAACAGAGTGTAAACTGATTATATAATGTTTGAGAAAGAATTCATATGCAATTCACCTTAT
>LJIJ01005762.1:0-11043 GCA_001718145.1 Orchesella cincta
CTAAAGAGCTTAGAGTCATTGTCGGTGTATCTGACAATGGGGCCTCTACCCCAACAACAAAAGAAAAGCGTGCAGACGTCTCATCCCCACCGTGCCCAAGTAAACAAAGGCAGTTATGATCATCCACCCCTTAATTCCAGTCCTCCGTCTCCCAGCGGTTGACTCTGGCATGTCGGGTTCAAAATCGAGATGCTCACTTCCAAACACCCAAAACCTCCCTCAACAATTTTTAGTGTCCTAGTCCATAAATCAAATGATGAAAACCAGAGTAGGCATCCCCCACAATTCTCCGATCCTCCCAACCGAAACGAGCTGACCAAAAAACAGTTGTGATATTTGTTGCATCAATGATGGATGAATCAATGCATCAATTTTTCATGACAGACGTTTCTTCCGTACGGGGCTCATTCAGAATGGGTTATTGGGGTGAATGTTGGACAACCTTCGGGAGCCTGTTGAATCAACATTTAAGGCTTGTAAAATCCGCTGCCCTTCATTACTTCTAAGATTCCCCTACGGGAAGCTTTGAGGTGGGTGCATGCTCCACTTTGAAATCCTGCATTTGGAGGCATTCCAGCAGGCCACTTTTAGATTCAGGAATCAAGTACCTAACCAAACTATCTAAGAAAGGGTCTCCGCACTTTTGTTCTTTCTCGCTACCTAAGATCGTTGCCCGTGATAGGAATCCCCAGCAACAGCTTTGCCATGTTTCTGCCTTGTTTCACTGAGACCGGTAGTAAGCGAGCGCAGGGATTGTCCCACCGTTTGGAAAGGAATCCTGTCAATTGCAGATCACCCGCTATCTATAGGGCAAATGAAAGGACCGGTGGGATGCTGGCAGGAGAATAAGAACCGATAGTTGTCGAATTTTGTAAAAGTACTCCTCTTCCGAGAGCGGAATCATGATGATAAATTAGTTTTTTTGTCAATGGTTTAGCTAGCTGGAAAAGTAAAAAATATTATTCAAAATGAGTTTTGTGTAGTTTTTTTTGGGCTTTACTTCCGATTGTTTCAAGTTCGAAAACATGAGCATTTCACCAGTATCGCCTTCTAGGAGACTTCAAACAACGAACGAGTTTTTTTTTCTTAGACTTTACAACCTTCGGGGTTGAAGAGTTGGTGGGAAATGATGGTGAAAAAAGAAAGAGCTACTTGTTGTCTCCAGCTCCTTTCATTTGTTTCCTGCTGCATAAGTATATGTAGAACAATCTCACGTAACAACGGATTAGGATCATGGTTCATTTGGATAGAAAAAATATTGGTAATTCGTTTCTTTCGTATGTATCGTTTTTTCCAAGTTGTGAGAACTTAGCTACCATTAGGATGAAGAGTTTTTTTGTAACATAATTTGAGGTCTTTCCATACCTCAAGTTAGGTCGAACTAGTCTTTTAGTACCGGGTTATAATTCATAGACCCGAACCGTTGTGGAAACCATCATTTTGAAAAGTAACAATAGGCTTTTTATGAGCAGTATGTATTCCCATTTGAATTGGATCATCTATGTTCTGGAATGAATGATAAGTGAACCTAAGCAATTGGAGAACATGTATTTAAAAACTGGAAATATTTCTCCAATATAGACGTGAATTAACTGTGGATTACATGAATAGAACGAAAACTCACAAAAAATTAGGTGGATTAGCATTGAACAAATGCCCTGGTCTCGGGGGCGAATCGATACTCCGTTGTATAAATGGACAGTTGGTATATTACCCATTATTATTTTTCCAGGTTTCAACAGAAGACAAAATGGTAAGATTCAGGTTGAGCTTTGTTTTTTGAGGGGTGTGTGGAAACCTTGAAATAAGTAAATCCTGACGCTACTCTGCCTCTCCTTATATTCATGACGGTTTCTTGCCTTTCCTTGTAACAGAAAGGCAATATAGCAGCTTCCTTCCCGCAAACAGTTCATTTTATAATCTATCAAATGAGCAAATAATTCCCAAGCTGGATGGTCATTCTGTTATGATTTATGAACCTTACGAGGTTAGAACACCAGGATTATTTAAAAAAAAAAAGGGCCTTCTTTTTCATCCTGCTAGTTCTCATTATCATCATCATCCAAAAATTTATTTTAAATGTGTTAGAAAGGAAACCCCACTTGCTTGTCGTAATCCCTTTTACATTATCATTTTTTCCTCTTATACAAAAACTCTGTTTCACAGAAGAATATAAAAAATTATATTTAGTCGTTCCTCTTGTGTATATTCTATCACACAATTTAAGTAGCATGAAGATTGCGGCGTCACACTGAACGATCTATACTTCTGCTTACTTCATATAAAATCTGTCATTTCACTCTGATTTTTTTAATTTAATACTTACAACTGGAAGTTATTAAATAAAATCTTTGTAATTATGAAAAAATTTGCCTATTAGAATTTACGTATTATTTATGCTTGCATCATTTCATAAAACATAATATCAGGAAAAGTTTGGGATGGCGGATCAACGGGGAAATGGCAATGATTTTAAATCAAAAGGAATGTTCTGCAACACGTGCTCTGTAGGGGAACGTGCAAAACTTCTCCCTCAATATAGATCCCCAGACTCATTATTAGGTGACGGTTAGTTGAATGAAGTGGAACCATCTCCAATTCATTAGAATCCTTAAAACGGGATACGTAGAGGTGTGGAAAAAAAAAATACCACTGCCATTTTTTACATTCAGTTTCAATTCGCCCCCGAGATCAGGGCATTTGTGCAATGCTATTCCTCCTAATTTTCTTGAGAGTTCTGGTTTTACTCATGTAATCCCTAACTAATTACATGCATATTTGAGAAATATTCCGTAAACCCGCAGTTTTAAACAGGTTCCAATTATCTTAGCTTTTACTCATCATCATCATCATCCATTTTTTCAGAATATGATGACCACCAAATTGGAGTAACAACTGCCTTAAAAGCTTATGTACTTTTCAAAGAATGTTAGTCAGCCATGAATTATAACCGTAGCTAGAATACAGATGTTACCCTAACTTGAGTATTCAAAAACATCCCAATAAAAGACTCAACTGCGAGTATCCTCATGCTCATTAAGGAAAGGACTTTTTTTACAACTAAAAAATCTCAGCCTTACTTGCGTGTTGCACTCTCATTTCAGCCCTAACCCTTCCTCATCCGACCACTTTTTATTACCCAAATTGAAAAGTAGAAGGTATTATCAGATGAAAATCTAAAAAAGGGGAATGCCATGGCTTGGACTTCGAGATGTCTTATTTTTATCCACAATCATTTCTGTTCTCAAAGACAGGTGGTCAATATGTGTAAGGGTTAAGAAAAAATGTACTAAAAAGATGCATACCAAGGAACGAACAATACCAACATGTTTCAACCGAAATGCACATGATCCTGATATTTTCTTAGGTGAGGATTTGTTACTACCTGTAATTCTCAGCATGAAACAAATGAAAGGAGCTGGAGACAACAAGTAGCTCTTTCTTTTTACACCATCATTTCCCACCAACCCTTCAACCCCGAAGGTTGTAAAGTCTAAGAAAATTAAAACTTTGTTGTTGTTTAAAGGGATACTGGTGAAGTGCTGTTTTTCGAACTTGAAACAATCGTAAGTAAAGCCAGAAATGTTACATTAAAAAATTACACAAGACTCATTTTGAACAATATTTTTATTATTTTTCCAGCTAGCTGAAAAAACAAATTATCATCATGAATCCGCTCTCGGAAGAGGAGTACTTTTACAAACTCGACAACATGGTTCTCATCTCCTGCCATCATCTCCGAACGCTGTTTCTCTCCCGATGGAAAAGAGAATCTGGGAAGGACTGGGGGCAATGTGAGAATCAAGGTCAGCAGTTCATTGAAGGTCTTGGTAAAGTTGCTTACAGGAGAGCTATGAACGCCCAAAAACTCCTCATCTCCAAAGGGTGTTTGGAAGACTGGGATATTTCCATACTTTCCCTGGTTCTGCAGAATCTTGGGAACTCCTACAAATCAGAGAATGCGGCGGTGCGTCTCCTCACCACTTTGCGAAACGAGCTGGCTCATCACCCCAGCAAGAAGCTGAGTTCGGAAGAGTACAACATCAAAGTGAACTCATTCCGGGGTATTATGCAAGGTTTGGGAGTGACTGAGGAGGAGGTTGAGGCTGCTATAAAAAAGCAGGACGCAGTTCCTCAGTTGCTGCTTATAAATCCACAAAAAGACTGTACGAGCGGGGGAGGGGGCTTCTCAACAAGAGTAAATTTGAGCACGCAATCCGGTGCTATGATGAGGCGATTATTATGCCAAGTTTACTTCCAATTCATCAAGCAACCGCTTACGAAAAGAGAGCCGAGTGCTACCTTAAGTTTGCCCAGTTTAAAAAGGAGAAACAGTTGACTTCTGAGGTGGAAGGCTGCTTAAACGAAGCCCTGAAGGATGCTTCCCGAGCTCTGGAACTGAATGAGAAGTCATGGCAAGCACATTTTACTATGGCCCAAGCTCACCGACTCCTTGGGGATATTGAGAGAGCGATCAGCCACTGCCGTTCCTCCCTCGCCATCTCCCCAGTGGAAAAGAAGGTCCAAAACGAGCTGGCTTCTTCCCAAATCCTTTTGACCATCAAGAGCGGAGTGACAACTCATCTCAATAGTGAAGTATTGCCGAAAACGTTGAGTGAAAAGCTGCTCCAGTATTCAAAGCAGCGTGGTCGGACATCACAGAAAAAGAGTTTTCTGCAGACGCTGGGTATGACCAAAGAACTGGCAGAGAAGATTCCAGGCTACAACTTTTTGTCAGGGCTCACCAATACCTGAATGGTTGGGGGCTTCACCCAAACCCAGCTGAAGCCGTCCGACACTTCACCAAAGCGGCAGAGTTGGGTTTTGTTGAGGCTCTTCACAGTTTGGCAATTTGCTACCGAACCGGAGAAGGGGTTCCGCAAGACGTTTCCAAAGCATTTGAGTTGTGCTCCAAGGCAGCTCAAATGGATCCCGACTCGCCAGGACGAGCAACAAGCGTGGGAGTGAATGTTGGAGTGGCAGATGCTCAACTTGAATTGGGGGTGATGTACGATCACGGGATTGTGGTGGAGAAGGACCCCATCCAAGCGGTGGAGTGGTTTAGTAAGTCCTCCGAAAATGGGGTAGCCGCTGCTGCCTTTTATTTGGGAGTGATTAACATGAACGGACGAGGGGTTCCGATCAACGAAAAATTGGCAGAGTTTCAATGGAAGCAGGCTCTCAATTTTGGAGAAGCAGAAGCTGCAGCCCATTTGATTTGCTACTACAAACATCACCTGGAGCCAGAGAAGGCTCTTGAAATGTTCAAAACGGGAAGAGCAATGGGTTGCTCAGGTTTGGAGGGAATCACAGAACAAGAGTTTACAGCGGCGTTGAAAGAACTGGAGAAGAAGCGGGATGAGCTGCTCCCAGAAATATTGGCTTTTGAAAAACACCATGGATTGGATGAGGTGAAAGGGGTGACCTTAATGGATCGGGTTCGTCGCATGAAAAACGTTGTAGAAAGGAAGCCCCCTTCGTTTGACGTGGAACTGACACCAGTCACGGACTGGCGACTTGAGTTTGTAGCTTTGGAAAGTGTAAAGAAATGGGAAAAAGGGGCAGAAAAAGGGTGTCCAGTTTCCGCTGGCGTTCTTTGCTCTCTGGAAGCAAACGCACGTGCCAGGGAGCTGCTCTCCCACAAACTGGTTTTGAAGGGGAAGGAGCAACTTGAGGAGTTGCTCAACGCTCTCTACATCCAACTAACTTCTGTTTACAAATTTGATAGAGTTATACATAACGCTTCATATCTCCTCAAAAAAGCTGTGGAGCAAGTCTTCACAAGCCAGCAAGGCAAGAAAAGAGACTTGGAGATGAAGGCGAGACTCTGTTTTGTGATGATCAACATGGGACACAATGCGGAAAGTGTAGTGCGTGGGATAAAGCTCATCCAAGAGGGCATCACGATGTATCCAGACAACGTCCATTTTTATACCATTCTCTACAAAATTCAGGAAGACACCAAGTCTGCCTTCACCACTGTGACAAAAGGGCTGGAAAAGTTTCCAGATAACTTGGCGCTCCTCTGTTACAAATGTTCATGTTTGATAGAGATCTCAGCGAGCTCTCGGCTGATTGTGACATAGAGAGGGTGTTTGCCGCCTGCCAAGAGTTTCTAAGGAAGGCACCTGATGGGTGTCCCATGGTCCCTTCAATTTGCTACAGAATAGCGTGTCTCTGCATTGATTTCGAACAAGGGGAAATCCCTGTGCTCGCTTACTACCATCTCGGGAAACAAGCAGAAAAGGCAACGCTGTCGCTGGGGATTCCCATCCGGAGATCTAGTAGCGAGAAAGAAGAGGTGGAGACGTTTCTCAGAAAGTTGGGGGTACTTGATACCGAACTAAAAGTGGCTGCTGAAGCTCCAGCTCAAATTCAAGTTGAGAATGTCTGCCCCAAACCAACCTCACCTGTGGGTGTCCTCCAAAGGAAGCTGTACTTGAGCAACCCTCTTCGAAAAGGGCGATGTTAAGCCACCGGAAATTAATCAGTGAGATGACCCACCTCAAAGTTCCCGTAGGGGAATCTGTAAGTTATGAGGGGCAGCGGATTTACAATCCAAGGTGATTCAACAGGCTCCCAAAGGGTTGTCCAAATTACCCCAATAACCCTTTCTGAAATGAGCTGTACGGAAGAAACATTGTATGAAAATCGCTTCATTGATTTAACCATCATTGATGAGCCAAATATCAAACTGTTTTTTGTTCAGCTCGTTGTGGAGGATGAGAATGGGGAGCCGACTCTGGTTTTCATATTTGATATGGATAGGACACTAGAAAATTGTAGGAGGTTGGTGTGTGGAAGGAGGATCTCGATTTTGAACCCGTACATGCAGATCAAGCCGCTGGAGACGGAGACTGGAATTAGGGTGGATGATCATAACTGCCTTGTTTATTTGGGAGGGGGGATGAATGTCTGCAGGTTTTGTGGGGTAGAGAATGCTCAGTTCAAGTGTAGCAAGTGTAAGAACGCCTGGTATTGGGCTGNNNAGGTTTGGAATTCTAAACTTCTCATTAAGTCTAATCCGTCCAAGGCAAACACGCTACTCTTTACTCCTAAAACGCATCAGCTTGATTTCTTCTGATTGTCATAACAATTTCCCACACACGCTAGCAAACTGTCCGGCTTAGGCAGTTGTAGCTTCGAAAACTAATTTTTCTCGTTTCAGCGAATTTGATGACGGTTTGCATTCGACCGTCCCGGTATTGATGTTGGTGTACTGGATAAAGAACTGAATACTTTGCTTTTCATAATCTGTTAACGGATTCGTCGATAATTGGACATAAGTTAGGAAATGTAGTCCAGGCTCGAAATATACCGATTTGGAATTTTTATTATTTTGGAACAACTGGTAAAACATTTTGATTTCCTTCAGAACGATGAAATAAGGAATATAGTACCATGTTCTTGTTGGGTAGTATTTTTGTTCTTTTAATATTTTCGCTTTGTTAAACCCGAATAAAAGTAGTGTAAATATGCACTGGTTATTACTTCGTATCGATAAGGGATCCAAAGGCTGCCATGCATTTTCTAAATCATTGGCAACCAAAATATTTTTAACAATAGCTAAGAATTCTTTGTCAAAATTTCCAGTCCCGTTGAACTTTTCTCGGCGGCGATATCGCCTGGTGTCATAGTATTTCCAAGATTCTGAAAGTTTCCGAAGTAGTAGTCAACATCCTGAGAAATGATGTGAACATGTCACCGCTTATCAATATTTTCAAGTAATGTATTAAATCCTCGAAATAAAACTGGAGAAAGAGTTTTGCTGTTTTTTACAGGATTTTCTCCTGATGAATCGCAGTCGTAGTGCCATTTCTGTGACGAGCTCAGAATTTGTTGAAATTTATACAGAATAATAACAAACATAAAATAACGACACATTAATTTGGTTGAGCTGGTCATTATAAAGTTTTGGGAAAATAATAGTTTTCTCCGGCCTACAATTTAAAAAAAATAATATCGCGACACTTTGACAATATTTCGTTAGTGATTCAAAACTCTTGGTATCAGAGTTAAAAGCTGACGTGTCAAACTATCATAATTTGACGTGGTATAGTTAATTGAAAGTATCATAGTGGTTAATTTTAGTAATGTACTCGGAGGCGTTGGCAGTGTCTACCTCTTCAAAGTTTGCGTGCTTAAATACAACCAATAATTTTCTTCGCCACTTTATGCCACATGGCTTCGGTTGCTTATACTACTAAATCTTAAAGCAAATTAGAAAGTGAAAATGTAGCTTTTTTTCAAAGCGTTGCTTGTTTTACTTGATGCAACAATGTGTGTGGCTACGTTATGAAAATTTACAATGCCAGCACACGTTGTCAGTTTTTAATCCGTCTATAGTTTCTACACTTTACATTGTTTGCATTCAAGTATTGAACTCAAATGGATTATTTACGATAGTTACAATTAGTCGTGTTTTGCTCTGTTAATTTCTGTTTGTGCAATTGTTTAGGAATTTTTTGTTGTAGAAATACTTTTTGGTAGATATCATTATCATCATTTATACCGGAAAGAACCACATTAGTACTATAACGAATTGTGAGATTGTTGAGGACCTTGTCATGAGGGGTAACGTGAAATGAAATAAGAAGTATGAAACACAAGCAAAAACTACATAATATATATCGCGTGGGCTAACTGAGAACTTAGTATCGTAAATATCTGTGATTTTCTGTTTAGATGAGCAGTAAACCGAAAGCAACATAAATTAATTATGATCATCACCTCATTTCCGATATTCATGCTTATTTATTGTGAACCTAAAATTGCAAATCATTGCATAAGCATTAGCTGTCAACACTCTAAACAGTCCATAGTCATCGGACTTATTTTATAAACTTTTTTTTTTAAAAACCCAACAACTGTGAGATCTGAAAATTTTTATGTCCGTAATCGGTTGAGAACGCTTGTAGCCTTGCTTTCCACTGTTTTTCAATAGCACAGTGACTTGTAACAAGGGTTTCCTTTCACGCGAGAGAAAATACAACCAGTTGGATTTACATCGCCAACCCAAATTTTAGATCCTCCATAATTGCAGTTCTTCCATCGTTTAATTAAGGCATGATTTTCCCTAGCTGCTACTACTATTTTAAAAGTCAAAATAAAAAGTAAATAAAAACTGGACTAAGATATGATCCAAATTTAATATGGCATAAATAAACCATAATTGTTGAAACTGTTGTATAGCTTGGAATATTTTAAAAGGAATAGGCACTTGCTGAGAAAACAATCAATCAATTGCAATAACTGATTTGGTTTCCGCCAGTTTCAACAAGAAAGAAATTCTAATGGGCTTCGGCGATATTATATCTTCATATTTTATAATTACTAGTTTGCAGCATGTAGGCAAATCATTGCATACAGATGCAAGGAAGCTGATGACAATTTTGAGCTTTTATTTTACAACAGCAAAAACGCAAAGCTTGTATTCAAAACTATTTACAAGCAAGAGCTGCCTTATCATTTGCCACTTCACAAAAATAGACAAGCATTCCATTCTAAAGAATTTATTCCCGCCCTACCAGTAATTTCATTAATTTTTGTAGAAACGAATGGATTGCTCTAAAAATTGCAATGAAATTAAAAACAGTGAATAAATGAAATCGACTCCAATGTTCTCTTGTTTAGTTTGTAATTGTGAACGTTATACGTTTCACTTATTCTCCGCTTTTGAAAGAACAAAGACTATTTGAAAAAAGTATTATAAAATTGGACTAGTTAATTCACAATCAATTAAATTAATGCAGGATTTCTGGAAAGCGTTTCTCTCGAGCCCAAATCTCTGGAAAACGTTATGAACTCTCTTTTTTCCTTTCTTGAAGAGAGAAACCTCACTCGTCCCGCAGAGTTCGTAGATTCTTTAGTTTACCACAGCATAAGTGCGGCGCCGGGGAGAAACCACGAGACGCGCAGACGGAGCGTAACAGCGGGCGCCGCGCGCAGGCGAGCGGGCACGGACAGGCACCCGCCAGGCCGCGCGACACACGGACGACCGCCGGCGCCGACTCCGAGCGAGCCGCAGCGGGCAACAGGGGGCACGCAGGGCGCCGCACGACGCGGCGCAGCCGCGCGTCACACGCCAAAGGGCAACCGCGCGGGAGAGCGGCGCGGCGCGGAGACAGCGCGGCGACGGGTGCGCAGCGACGGCGGAAGCACACGACGCGCGCCGGCGGCGAACGGCGAGGCCACAAGCGGCGCGGACCGCGGCGAAGCGCACGCCGGAAGCGAGCGGCACCAGCGACGACAAGGGGCCAACGACGCGCGCACCCACCGGACCGAACAGCGCGGACGCACCTCGCGGACGCGAGCAGCCGCCAGGCGCGGAGCCCAGAAACCCACGGGGACGGAGCCGACGGCGGCCGGGAGACCAGCGCACCACACACCGCAGCCAGATCCACCCACAGCGGCGACGGAACGGCGCGACACGACCACGGACCGACCACCGCGCGCCGCGGCCGCACGGAGACGCCGCGCGACGACGCGGCGACGCAGCGAGCGCGCGCCACCCCGCGACACACACAGTCACGAGCCCGACGACGCAGCACAATCAACGCCGGTCCGGCCGAGCAGGCCGAAAATCAAATTTCAACACCGCCATTGCTATTATTGATGAGCCTCCCCTGCCCTGTCTCAGTTGCTTTAGCAGACAGGCGAGACAGTAGACAGGAGTACATTTTTTATTTTTGTCTTGTTGAGTTGAAATCCGTTTTTTTGCCAGTTTCCTCCGTTTTTTTGCTCTCCAGTGTTTCCTCGGTTTTTTGACCCAATCTTAAATGAGTTCCTCCATAAAAAAGATAAAAATGGAGCCCAGCCTAACTGCCGAACGGAGTTTAGAGCCTACTGGGACTGTTCAGCTCTACAAGTTGGTGCCTAGCGGAGGGCTGGCTCTTTTTGATTCTCCTCGGATCTACCCTATTTTACCCTACGTCGGATGGAGTTATTTTAAGGAGCTCATCCAGGTTGACAGAAGCAAGGAAGTCTGCCACATCTTTCGCCCATCCGAAGACAATCCAGGTGTTGGAGAGGTGTCCGAGCTTC
>LJIJ01005764.1:0-11039 GCA_001718145.1 Orchesella cincta
CTTCCAGCAGGTTACAAGTCAAACTTGAAGATAGAGGTTTTAGCCTAAAAGAGCTGCTGTGCGCATTAAACTCATTTTATAAAAACGATTTGGCGGTGATCAAACTTAAAAAGGGAGTCCATATTAGCACGAAGCAAATTACCAAGGCTACCAGAGGCTGATGGGAACCTTGAAAGTCCAGCTTACGAGCTGGCTTTCCAAAGGGATACGAAGGACTTTGGATATACTGATATTGGAGGAAAACTTACGCAACGGGAGTATAGCATTTTGGACAAGGAAGAGTGCCAGAGAAGAATAGCAGAATGGCAATAATTGGACTAAGGACAGAAATTGACGAGAATATCCTTGTGGCGTTGAGAAGTACTCGGCGGTCTACTTGCGATAGGGAGTTGGGAGGTGCGCTCATTTGCAAAGGGAAGGATAACAAGGATACGTTTGTGTGGTGTGCAGGTCTGGCGACTCTGTAAATGGAGCGTTCCAATAGATTTCTGGATGTGAGAAAACATTTGAATGGATCAAACAGTTTTTTGAAACACATTATTTCAAAAGATATTGTCCCCGCCCGAAATTAGGAATAATTTTTTAAATTAGAATTTGTGAATCAGTTTTTAGTAAAACGAACCCAGAAAAATTAAAATCCGTTTCAAATTTCACATTTTAAAACTGCCAGTAAGCGAACCTGCTTAGTTAGAACCGCGACTCAAATCATGACATCATTATTAATAAAAGGCTAACTTTATTTGAATATTAAATGAACCCAAAACATGTATATAAATATGTAGCTTAAAAAACGGCAAAATATGATTAAATTATTTAAAATTGGCAAAAACAGATACAAACCTGAATATTTTGTGCCAAAATGGCGTTGCCTCTTCCGTAACTGTTTATTTTCAAATTTAAAAAAATTAAATTGAAATCTGGACATTAAGTAACTAATCTTAGACTGTTAGTTAGAAATTCAAAAAAGCCTCTCAAAACTTGATCAAAACAGCAATTATTCATATAACACGCGCAGATGAGTACGCTCAGAAACCAACATGGAATGCCAGAATCTTGCCTAAATAACAAGATCATAGAGAGATGAATTTTTAGCAATTGGTGGATTTAGGTTAAATATTAAAAGCGATGTTCTCTCAGAATAAATCCGCCCAAAATTAGTTAGAAAAATTGTCAATTGGTGAAATGTTTATTACTGCCTGTCTTTAATTATACCTTACTTGTAGGTAGCGAAATCAATTTGTTGTTTTTCGCGCTTGCCAATCAAATCAAGCGATTGCCTAAGATGTGTGTCTTACACAAAATTTGAGACATGAAAATAGTTGGATGATGGTGGCAATGGCAAGTTTTATCGAGGCAAACCTAGTAAATAATTTCGTCAACACTCCCAAGTTTTGCTAATTCCAACCTTCAGTCAGGAATATATCAAATCCAACACGACTGCATTTCCATGGGTGACAACTTTGACAAATTGACAATTCTATTGAAGGTTTTTAGTCGCATACATACTGGATCGACCCTGAATACTACTGGGCAGCCTTTGTTTTCATGATATCTTCATTGCTTTCATATTCTCTGCGCACTTTTGCCTTTGAGAAAAAGTTCTCATCATGCTAATTGAGGAACGCATTTTTTGTACTACGTTTAAGCCCTTGCATTACAAAATTGAAAACATTTCAATAATTGCATAATACAATGATCAGTGTTCGGAATTTGCCGGCAATACTTGGTATTTTGGCCGCTGACATGGTTATAAATGGCAATATTGACAATAATGTGACTGGAAGTATTTGACAATATTTCACCCCATATAAAATACATGGATATGAATATGTAGTAGGGCAATGGCCGCATAGGCCACTGGGGGTAGATTTTACTATTACAGTGAATAAATTGATTTAAAAGCTTTGAAATAATCACATTTTGAGTTAAAATTATCTCGTTAATATTATAAGCATTAAAAACATTGATATTGCTCATTTGTGCAGTCAAATGCGCAGTAATGCCGGCCATTTACAGTCATGCCATTTATTGCCATTCGCGAACACTGACAATGATCAAGTTCTTATTACCGATAGCCATTCAGCATGGTTTTTGGAAATGATTGACTTTTGGTTGTGGCTTCGAAACTCACAACTGTTCCTCACCTGATTCTCTATTCATTCAATACTCCATCCACAAAAAATATCAGATATCTTCACCACACAAACGCTCATTCTTTACATATCATTATCACCGCAAACATGATGTTTTCACCAGGCTGCCTCAAGTGGATTGATCACATACACATCAACCTGCATCAAATTTTACTCATTTTACTGTCAACAGATTTCACACTGCGCTTCGGCGAAACGGTTTGTACTTTTAACATTTACAGTTTCAATTGGATTTTTAAACACCTAGTTATTTTATATTCTAAAAGAGTTTACCAAGGAGCTTCAACCTAAGTCGGGAGCATGTTGGTGTGCGGTTCGAGTCCCCATCCACAATTCTACAAAAATATCGCTACAAGCGAGAGAATTTGCAAGTCATCATCCCAATCGTTGCCAAAAAATTTGGAACCATAGCAATTCGAGATGCTTCAACACTTCCAAAAGGTAAAATAATCACATTTGAACCTTATATTTTAATTATAAAAACAATTTTTTAACATTTATTTAGGAAGTTCATTAGACGCCTTAAATGACAGCATCTGGCTGATCCCAGGAATTGTAGCAGAACACAATCGGAACCACCCGGAAATGTTCACCGAGTGTATAATAGCTTTTCATGAAAATATCGGTGAAGTAAAAAGTAATGAAATGAATAGCTTGGAAACCGCCAAATACGTTGCGGACTTTGCAAATGCCATTTATCCCGGAACTGTGAAAACAATTGCGAGGCAAGGAGAATGGATTCTGAATTGGGACAACATTTCAATGAATTTACAAGCAGCTTCAAAATTCTTAAAACCAAGTTCCGAAAACGTTTCTAGTACTGACTACAAATTAGCAGTGAATATGGAGAATTTTGATTGCAAAAAAATCCGTGCCATTGTTTCCTCATCTCCATCATCCACTTCTACATCGTTGGAATTTGCTGATGTCGTAGTTCCACATATTTGGGACACCCTAAAAAAGGATAACTTGAATCCTCTTGAAAGACATAATATATTGCAAGCTCAGATTGCGAGTGTGAAGATTCTTTGGAAAATTGAAATCCATGGAGATCATTCCCAGAGTTTTGTAATGCACCAAAAAATCGAGACTTTCTCGAGATTTCAATGTTGTTACAATGTTGGCAACTGATGAGTGACTGGGCAAAAGATAATAACAGGAGAGTTATTATGGATTATCCCTTTGATTATTTCCACCATCCTGGATGGTGGCGCATGACGCCAGAAAACATTAAATGGGTGAACGCTTCATCGTTCCTGGAAAGAGCCACAGGTATTTCATCTATCAATTAGCTATTCTTTCAAGTAATACCATAAAATAAATTTGATTTCGTTCGCATTAGAGACGTTCCTTGCCTAGCAGTGGGTGGAGAGACGGCTGTGTATTTTGATCACCGAGTCCGTTATCATCAGCACAGGTCATTTTATTCAGAGAAAGAAATAAATATAATGCTCCAACTGGTTTCCAGCCGATTCTCAACCATTGTTGTTAGCAGTGATGCACAATATTTTAATTCAACTGAATCTAGTAGCACTTATGTTGCAGAAAAAGTTGCAAAATTCAACAAAGGAAAAACTGAAGACAACCCAATTAAAAATCTGCTTAGAGTGATTTCCTCATTTCACGGCGATTTTAATCAAACCTCATTCCATCAAGACAGGAAAGGAAGTCGTTGTTTTCAGGCTACTTTGAAGAATGCTCAGTTGGCCAACAAATATTTCCAGGGACAGTGATATCTATTGTTTACGACAAGTTTGAAGGAGTTAAAACATCAAGGCAATGCAGACTCCCGCAAACGAACTTTATTTACAGAGTGAAAGCACTAAACTTGAGCCATTCTTGATATGAATACTTGTGAGTTCGTAAGGGATAATTTTCAGCTTGTGAGTGAATGGATTAGTGTGCTTATCGTAGAAATTACAGGATCAGTTGATTCCCATTCAATGGATCTGCATCCAGATTCAACTCTTAACAGGCTGATTTCCAACTGGACTCAATGCAGGGAAAGATTTGCTGAAAAATATCCTAATGTAGAATTCCAGCTGGCTGTTGATTGCTCCAAAGTAGTTGCTCAAATGCACATTCCAAATACAGTTCTAAGAGTATTGTGCGGTGCTGGCAGATTGTTAGTAAGTAGGGACTCAAAAATAATATCGAAGTGATCTTGTTCAGTGCGTTTGACACACATTTAGATTATATCAGTCATTTTTTTGGCTTCAGAGATGGGAGAGTTTTTATTTTAATTTTACTCGAGCTTTCGTACACTAAAGCGTGAACATTTTCAGAGTGAAGCGAAATTGGAATTTTGAAAGGGTATTAACACTTTTAAAACGAAAATAATCTGTTTATAACAATAATCATAATAGTTTGAACAGGAAGGGTAACCATGATGAGTCAAATCTCCAGCCATCGTTCCTATTCATAGTTGTCTTTTGCTAGTTTGGCTTTTCTTATGTGTAGAGCTTCTTGAATTTAGATTATTTTTTATTCAGATTATTATTTATTTAGATTATTTAGATTTAGATCATTTATTTATTATATTATTTACATTTAGATTATCAACATGACAAAGTTAGTTGGTGGAGACTTTGGTAACTAGTAACTGAAGTAACTGAAGGTAATCAGAATTATGGTTTTTACTGAAACGCATTTGACAAAACTGGCGTGCAGAATAGATTTCTAAATATACAATCTAATTTCAGACGTGGAGTGGGATTATTCCATTTATTGCAACAAGACTGCAACTCAATCAATGACTGTTACGTTTCAGTTTGACTGCAAATGCAACAGTTTATCCGTATCTGTTATATTGCCAATTATTTGTCTGATTCTGATTTTGACCGCTCAATGTACGCTGTTTGTGTATCTGCATGGATGCAATTGGAAGCTGTTTCAGAGTTCCATTTTAGATAATAGTCAGGAGTTACAAGTGTTTGATGAATAAATAGTCGTTTTACAAATGCGTAATTCCAGTTGGATCTTTATTTCTATTCGAAATAATTTTTAACGAGAAATTTTATTCTGTTTCAAAAAAACATAGTCGTAGTTTTACAACAAAATTTAGTAATATTTTTTCTGACATTCAAGTAGAAAATGCACAAGCGGTTTTGCACATTTTCAAGTCAAAAATAAAGCATGCCAAAGTTATAACAATATTTTAGGCATCTTCAATAACACAATCATAAACTAAATCCTTATGATACCTTGATGAAATGGCAGACCATTGAATATTTCCGAATGCAAATCCCTTAATAATCGCAACCACCTCAGTTGTCTCCTCATAATCTGGAAAAAGTTGAACCAACAGCTCCCCCGTTTCATGGGCAATTTCTCGTAGCCGATTTATTTCATTGATAGCCTTCTCAAAAGCATCGACAAGCCGTCCTTCACGTGATACAGGTAAACAGCATTGCCAACCGTTCCGCACTGCATCTCCTTTTTTAAGGATAGCAAATCGTTTACTAAGCTCACGTGTTGGCACATTGTTCGAAGAAGAGTTTTGTATAGAAAGGAATCCCGAAGTTGTTCGTGAAGCTGTAATCCTCTATTAAAATATATCAACTCAACTCCCATTTTTACTCCAATTGATAGGTAACGGAGCTCAGATTGCGTTGCTCGATACATGAACGAATTTTTATCCTCTTGTTTTTCAGTCCACTCTCGGCAATTCTCCAAGGCAAGGGCTGCATGAAACTCTTTGAAAACTAGCATAAGTTCCTTTGTACAGTGTCCTAGCTTAGTGGCTTCTGCGTGAAAGTCTTGGTTCACTGTTGCGTAATTCACGTAAGATTTTGGAAGTTGAAGTGTATTTCGCAGGTAGTTTTCATCAAACCGTTTCTTTCCCTCCAACAGCTCGGTATAAAAGGTCCAAAACGCTTGGGCTGATTTGAAAGGCACACTTGTTTGTGTGGAACCCATATCCAAGTAATGATCAAGAATGAAAGATGAATCATTCCATATTCGAAATATCCACATTTCACTGAGTTTTAAGCCGGACAAATTGCAGCCACGCACGGCGACCCTTGGCAAGCCTCATGAATGCGATTCACGTCTTCTGATAAAACTCCGTAAGTCGAAGTCCTGTGGTGGAACTTGGCCCAGATTATATTGGCATGTGAACTTTCCCTCATATTCAACTTCAGTTCCATCTTTGTCTTTTTGAGAGATTTTGAATTGGAGTGAATACCGCTTTCCAGTATGCTTCTCGTGAAGCGGTGTCTCGTTCCCATCTGAATCTACGAGTTTTTGACGAAGGTTGCAGAAATAAATGTTTTCCAATAGTTTTGGTCCAACATTTTCTTTTTTTGCAGCTAAATACACTTTTCCGAATGTGGTATTCATTTTTTAACTATGAGCCAATTACCCCTGAAAATTTACACATAGCGAAACGAATTGCTGGAGTATGCTCAAACTGACCACAATGGAATTAAGCAGCTTATGTCTTCTATTTATGCTAACTTTGAAGGGCATACAAACTAGAAAAGAAGTAATGTGTCATTGGAATAGTTGTTGCTAACTGCTCGTCTTCTAAACTTATAGGAAAGTCTGCATTTAACTTTTAAAATTAAAATTTTGGCAGGGAAGCAGATACAGGATACTAAATGGCACGTGTTTAAACATTTCCCAATCTGTGCAAAGTACAATTATTCTGTCAGAACGACTAGACTAATGATTTGCTTTTATCTACGAATTAGTTACCATGTTGGCTGATTTTTCTAGAATTTAATCGAATTGGTCATAGGACATGTATAAACAAAATGGTATACTTTCCTGGCTAGGCATAATTTAAGCATAATAAGTTCCGTGTAGAATACAAATATTTAAAGAGTATAATTTCCTCGTCGAACAATTAATTTTCCTGGATCCTTGTGTCTCCCAACCGTTGAATGTACAAGGAAGTCAAATTTGAATTTTTCTTTTCATAGCTCATTCCAGAGCAATTGGACTTGGGCCCAGATGGAGGTTAAAGCATTAGCTGTAACGAGTCATCCCGCCCCATTTCTGAATTGGGAATCCAAGTGCCTGTGTTGGTTAGGTTAGCCATAAGCTAACATTACCTCATCTAACCAACACAAGCATTTGGATTCCCAGTTCAGGAATGGGCGGGATGACTCGTTACAGCTAATGCTTTAACCCCATCTGGGCCAAGTCCATTTGCTCTGGCTCATACTTGAATAACAATGTTAACCATTTCACTAACAAGTGTAGGATAAAACTCGTTTATTTATTATCTGTAAACTCAACTTTGTAATGCAAATGGTGGTTTCTGTATCGTCGCAAATCGGTAACAACAGACAATGTCCCACGCATTCTGGTCATAGTTGTATTGTTTCATGTTTCTGATAATTGTAGAAATCTTCATATTTTGTCATGTAGTTTTGAGAGGAACAAATGTCCATACGCAAACTTTTAAGGTTGACTAATTTTATACTTCCTTTCCTATATATCTGATTCCCCTCTCTTCCTGCTCCCGTGGGGTATGAAAGGAAGCTGCACGCTGCTTTACATATCTCTTACTCTGAATACGCATTTACTAATGTTATAGATACCATATAAAATTGCTGAAAATTTAAGAACACCGACTGTTCTGTGAAAGACAGTTCTCATTCGAGAATACATTTCTTTATAAAAGACACTACTGGAGAGGCGATGAGAAAACTAAAGAACATAACAGCGGTAATGAATTTCCTATAATTTTTGTCTAGGATACAAAACTTTGTCACTTTTTAAGAATGGAATCAAAGAAAACTCATTCAAGTACTCAACTGATCCCATGTGCACATAGCCCAGAATGACATTTTTATCTCAATGGGGCAATGTGATACATTTGTTACAATGTTTACTCCATGATGAAACTTAATTACGATTACTTAATTAGGGTTAAGTGTGCGGATTTGGCTGAAAACCAATAGGGTTCGTCCCCTTGACCAAAACTATCAGTGTTTCAAGGTTGAAGTCTATAATAAGTTTTGTTTGAGTTATCGTGCGGACAGACAGACATTCAGACAGACACACGACATGAAATATTCCCATTCTCATATAAAATACATATGTTTTATATGAGATTCACATTCACAATTAACATTCTGTTTGATTTTAAATAAATATTGATTTGGAATACGCAATCAAGGTAATTGGTATTAACCCAGCTTTTCGAAATTTAATGCATAGCTTTAATTTGTTACGCTTTAAAACAAATGTTTAAAATTTCACAAATAATGTAAATTAACTTTTTTGTCACCTACCCAAGAAGGATTCTATCGACCATACGCGAAATGCTGGATTCCAATAACACCAAGGGAGTCACTTCATCGAAGAAGTTATTAGAAAACAATGCAATTTTAATGGGCTCCAATACCCGAACTGTCTTCCTTAATTCCTTCCGCTTGTTTCTTTTTCCAACAACATCATCACCATTTCTGAAATGTGGCAAACGAGCTATTTGAAACTTTATTAGTTTCCCAGCAGCTTGATTAGATTTGTGAACTTCAGCAGGCATATGTGCTCCCAGAACCAAACCAAGTCCAACCAGAAAACCGAGAATTGAAACGGCAATTTCATGCCACTGCATTTGAGACCGTTCCACAATCAAGATGAAACCCCCGACAAGAATTGCAAAGGAACCTTGCACCATTGTATTTCCCGTAATGTAGATTCCATGTGATTCATTATATATTTTGGAAAGTAGCAACGTTTGTTTCCGAAGAAAAATAATATTTTCCAATTTTGTATCGTCAAAATCCACGCATTTTTTCATGTACCGTTCCATTCGTTTCAGAATACTATTGATGCAGAAGGGCGACATAATAAATCCAATGTTTTTACAAATGATCATTTCATCAAAGAAACTCAGATGAAGAATCCAATGACAAGCAAACAGTAAGATTCGAATGGCTATCCCACCACCTGTGATGTTTTTTCCCGTGTCAAATTGCCCCAAAATTGGTTCAGGAAGGAAACGCATGAGTTGCAAAAACACGTTCCAAGTCGATAACGGTATGCTGCTGCTGTAATGGCGTGAATAAAAAATCCAGTATAAAGTTCAAAATAAATAAGTTTCATAAACATTTTGACCATTTTGGTGGAATTCCAATAACGCGGATGGTTTTTGATATCAACGAGGCAAAATTCTCTGAAAATATCAGAATTTCGTTTGTCAAAATCTAAAAACTTGTTCCAAAGGATAACAGCGTTATGTCCATGAAAACGACAGAAAATGAAGTAGAGTTGGAGCATAGTAAAAACCATAATGAAGAGTTGGGTTAGAAGGCTGCCAAAACTGTCTTGGATTTCTCCAGAGATGTGCTGAATTATGAGAAGTGAGTCCACAAAAAGAAGCAACATTGAGCATATAATCCAACGCCGTCGGAATTTTGGATTGCAAGCAAATTTCTCTCCATCCCAAATATACGGACATGGAAAAACTGTTTGTGTGAGTTTGGAGCTACGGTTAAGGTGACTGATCATAAGAGCAAGAAACCCACTTTCCTTTAACATTTTGTGTGTGAAACAACGAACAAAGTTTTATAATGTTCTTTGTCCAAAGGTAAAGTTCCAAATGTAACTATACTGATGTTTCTGGGATTTATTTAATCTGTTCCAACATGGTTGATTTAAGTTAATATATAAAAAATCCGTATTGCAATTTGACTTAGCCACTGATCTGGGTATGTCAAACTAGTTGATGACCAGGTGACAACATTGGTTGACGGGAGTTTTAACATAAATTGACGTGAAGATTTCCATGTCAAACTGCCACACTAACCAAAGCGACAACGACTTCAGTTTTAGCACTAGAAGTGCAATTGTTTTCTTGCTTTTTAATCTTCATATCACATCCTGTATTATTTAACAACTCGAATGGTTGATGGACAAGCCGTTAAAGCTAAATGGTCACTCTTGGAATTTTACGTATGATTGATCTGGAATGTGTCATAAAACCATGGAATCCGACAAAAGGCTGACGTCAACGTAAGAGTAAAATTGTGGAAACGTTTACGAGCATAAAATATTTTAACGAGCTTTGAGATTAAAACCAGAGAGAAAAAACTGCTTGACTGTTTGATTCTTAAGAATTGTGTGGCATCTGTACGCTGCAAACAGTGAGTTAAATTGTGATTAGTTTTTCTATTGAAGGCGGAAGAGAAAAATGGCAAAAATGCAGAGATGGTATTCTTACAACCCTGCACATATAAAATTTAGTACGGCGCCAGATAGGCGGGAAAGATTAATAAAAAATAAATATGTTGATTTCCGGGTGCTCTTGCCCGGAATGGACATTTGTAATAGATCCTGGGTGATAGAAAGAAACCTATTGGTAAAAATATGTTAGTAAGTTGAGCAAAAACAACTTTTTTGCTAACGTCATCACATTATGACGTGTTTGTTTGCGAGCTCCGCTTTTCGGAACAAGTTTTTGTCATTTATTGAATACATCAAAATTGAACAGAGGTGACTACTTCATGTAGATTGCTTAAAAAGTCCAGTTTATATCAATTATGATACAGATAACTGCAAAACTTTGATTCCAATTCCTACTTGCTAGGTGCATTATTTAAATATTTAAACATTTTATTTAAAATGTCGCACGTTTAAATAATTTAGACAGTTATCCATGTATGAAAATTTCCCACATCTAGATTTAAACCTTTTGTTTTTCACATATGCCGTCACCTTTTCGTAGAGTGATCAGCAACCTATCCAAATATCATGTAGATGTTCCCCATGAAAGTAAACACGCTAGGGACATCACACCCATAGTTATCCACCATATACTCCAACTTTCTACGATTTCCAACTGAATACGCAAACTCAATCAGTTCATCCAGAAACTTCCGGAAATGTGCAATGCATACTTAATCCCATTCGTAAAACCAACCACTTTCC
>LJIJ01005765.1:0-11037 GCA_001718145.1 Orchesella cincta
TTGTAAAGGTTTTGTTGGAATATTCAAACCAGTGCTTTCGCAATTGTAGTGGATTGAGAGGTGTGTAGTAGAGTAAGAGCTCTGTCACAGTTTGCTTTTTTGACCTCGTGTTTATGTGAGTAGATTACGATTATCATGGGCGTTTCCCATTTTTTATATCTCTTCATTTTTTTTGGGGCCGATTGTGCTAAGCCCTTCATTACTGCGTGGAATGGGGTCGAGTTTGATCTGTTGAATCAATTTGCTGAAGCATTGTGAACAATGAGTTGCTAAGCGTGACACAAGAAACACCAGAGACACTGCTTGCAAGTGCGCTCGAGATCGCTCTGCGACAGGCGGTGGTATCAGGTCCAGACATTGGAAGCACAAATGTTGTGCCTGAGGAGTGTGATTGATAAAATAGGATTCCTTATTTGTTGAGGCATTGAGATTTTTTGACAAGTCAGTGTGTTGAACATTAGGCAGAGGTACATGCCCCCTCGCTACTCTGTATTAGAAGTGTCGTATTATCCGGCATTGCGATGTTCACTACTCTATTACCAAAAGACGGGTTTAGAGTGACGAATCACAGTATGCCTATTCCCATTGCAAATAAATCTGTGAACTCAGGAGTCGGCATAAAATCTCTGCCATAGTCTTACTTAGGAGGAACATTTCTCAACCAAAAGACGTATGTGGTGGGGCAAGCGTGGCACATCCAGTAAGACAAGCCAAGTTGAAGGTGAGCACAGGCACGGCATGTTTGTTTGTCTAAAAAATCTAATGATAATATATTTTTGTAGTATAACTTCAGCATCTACCTATTTCCTTCTCTATGTTGAAGAAAACTATTGAGCTGTAGGATTTCAAACTTATATTCGTTACTTACATGTGAAGGACATATTTGAGAGTAATCATTTCCTTGTTTTGGGTCGAAAATAAAGATCTTAACTGTGTCAAATTGTCTTTTTAAGGCAAGACGGACCACATCCTCCATTGTTGTTCCATAAGAATTATAATCATTTTTTACACTAACAACAACAGGGTTAGGGCTCAATGGCAGGCACCGAAGATTCGCGGTGTGCTAACATTGCAAGAGAGGGTATAATCTCCGTATGGCTTATAAGGGTTACGGAAAATACGCAACGTTAGGATTCATCAGCATTAGTGAAATTATTCACCGTATCGTGCATTACCTACGTCGAAAAGTTTTTTATTTTATTATGATAATTATCAGTCATAGTCCTCCTCGTTTAAAGCAGCACATTTGCCGGTGCGATTGGAAAGAACTGCGCCAAGTGCATGATGATGCATATCTGATGCGCATATTTTTTCAGGCCCTAAATTTACTGAAAGTTTAAACTAGAGATAGTACGTGCAATTGAGTACTGAAAAATATTCTTGTTTGCTGTCATCCTTCAAGCATGAGTGTTCGTCTTTAAAATAATTAGGTAGCGCATGTGTTTAACCATTTGTTTATATCGCCATAGGCATCTTTTGCATACATTTTACCCGGATATAGTAACTTGCGAGTATAGGATCACATTGCACCATATAGATTAGTGAGAATTTTTTTTTGCGTATCTCGGAGCCATTACACTGTAAACAGAATATTCGTTGGTATTATTATTTCCCAGTAGTTTTGCTGGTGGTCCTCAGTTTAGAGCAGCTGCATGTTTTCGTTGAACGGAATGGTTCGATTCTCCATGGTATCCCTCAGATCGGAGTAAACTGGAGTAGCTTTGACTTTTTTAGCTTTTAGAAAATCCTATGATACGAGCTGCATTTTCAGGTCCCTTTTTTAATGACAAACTCTAAAGAACTTAACAAAGAAAAGTCACATACCATTATCTTTATTTTGCATGACGAGATGGTTGATTAGGTTTAAATAATAACATTTATAATGTGGCTAACAAACACACTAAAATGTGAATATATGGGAAATGTATTAAGAACATGCAAAGACTTGCATGTTGCGTAAAAAAAGATGGAAAGCACCTATTTGATGCGAGCTTTTATGAATTGATAGTCCATCGCGATACCAGACACAGCTTAATAGAGACATGCTACTAAATTTCAACTAAGGTAGTAGTCAGAAAAAGTATCGATTGTCTAAGAGCAAAGTATTGAAGACCATAATTCAATTTATCCAGAACAAAGCGGATTTTGCTTTGAGGTGACTTATTTATGTAGCAAATTGTTTATTGAAATGTATATGCAACAATTTTCAATGCAGATGTATGCACAAGACTTGCATTTTAAGCAGAAAGTCTAGAGATCTTAATACATTCTTATCGCCATCGTACTACTACCGTGTATGTATAAAAAAAAAATTGTACATCATTTTTCTACGAGAGAGTGACAAACGATACATATTTCTTATAGCTTCATTATTACTTTTAGACACGAATATGAGAATGTGAGGAGGGTAAAGATAAGTGGCTAATACTTTCATCCTTACATATCGTCCAATTTTTTATATGTAAAATACATCCGAATTTCTAAAAACCTATTGAAGAGAGGAGTCAAGCTTCTTTCCTTCCTCATATAATACCACGTGAACATTTTATGGTGAGATTGCATATAGCCTTTTCTACATACATTGTTTGATGTCATTGGTTTATACAAGACTTTTTTAAAACTTGTTTACGCTAATGATGATGTCACCTCACCATGTCAAGTTTTGTACCATGCTCTGCATGCTTAGACCTTTAAATTGCTATTAGCATCGGTTTGCATCATTTTACGATAAGCATATATAAAGCGAGTGTATATGCTACGTCATTTTACACTCTACTGTAATCCATGAATACCACTGTTGTGATGTGTCATCTCTTTGATAATTATCTGGTTGCATGGAATTTGATGTGAAATCCATGAATGAATGTTTTGATGAGTGAAAATTTTACCTTTTTTCACCTCTATGATGAGCATGAAATCTAGGTATGAATCGGTATGGCGATATGAATGAATTGGAATCTGTACATACACTTTGTCACAAACTTGTACTTAACTACACTGTACTATAAAATTTCATATGTTATGGAATATTTTTGCGGGACGTTACATGTGAGCGTTCGTGTCTTTGACACATCACTCCCCATTCCACTTTATAGTGAAAATATTTAATGGAGTATGTATGTCACGTTACATATACGAGTTCGTACCTTTTACATATTCCATTCCAATTTTTATAGCGATTTCACATAAACATGTCCTTACGATACGTTACGGAAGCTGTGATTTAAGTATCTTAATAGCATTAATGACTTTATGAGCAGATATTATCCTCACCCACCGTGGGAGAATGAACGGATTGGTATGTAGTGCTGGGGAAATGAATGTGTTGAATCCATGCTATGTCGGCAATTTTTACACATTGAGCATGTAATCTAGGTATGGATATCAGTGCTGTAATGAATGAAATTTGACCTTTCACCTCTTCTGATCATTATCTTCATTGGAGTGAGTGTGATGTGAAAGAGACGCATTTTAGGTGACCAGTATTGGGATGACTCATCTTGATTAATTAAATTTTAACCTCTCTGATCTTTATCTTAATTGGAGTGAGTGTGGCGCCGAAAAAATGTATGAGAGCAGCCCTGGATCGTCTTTACCACTACTCTAATTGATTTGGCTAGAGTCTAGATCCTGCGCGACCCTAAAATGTCGAAAAATCTCACAATCTATTTTATATATCCTGCTTAAATGTCCTAATAAACAACACCCCGAGATCATAATACAAAACGTTGATTAAAAACGTGTGTTTAATATTGTGTCTTCGTTGGACCATCTTAAGCAGATATATAACTGAATGTAGATTTCGAGCATTTAGGTCGTCCGAGCGTCTAGACTCTAGCCAATCAAGTGTGAGTAGTGTAAAAGCTTCCACAGGCTGCTCTCATACCAATATTCTTCCCGCCCACGACATCAGCTCAATTAAAGATACAAGATCAGAGAGGTTAAAACTTTAATTAATCAAGATGAGTCATCCCAATACTGGTCACCTAAAAATGCGTCTCTTTCACATCACACACTCACTCCAATGAAAAGAATAATGATCAGAGAGGTGAAAGGTCAAATTTCACTCATTACAGCACTGATATCCATACCTAGATTACATGCTCAATGTGGTAAAAATTGCCCGACATAGCATGGATTCAACACATTCATTTCCCCAGCGCCACTACATACCAATCCATTTCATTCTCCCACGGTGGTGAGGCATAATATCTGCTCATAAAGTCATTTATGCTATTAAGATACTTAAATCACAGCTTCCGTAACGTATCGTAAGGACATGTTTATCGTGAAATCGCTATAAAAAATTGAGAATGGAAATAGTAAAAGGTACGAACTCGTATATGTAACGCTGACATACATACTCCATAAAATATTTTCACTGTAAAGTGGAATGGGGAGTGATGTGTTCAAAGACACGACGCTCACATGTAACGTCCCGCAAAAAATATTCCATAACATATGAAATTATAATGGTGTAGTTAAGTAACAAGTTTTGTGACAAAGTGTAGTACAGGATTAACAATAATCCATATCGCCATATTCATTCCTAATTTCATGCTCATCATAGAGGTGAAAAAAGTAAAATTTTCACTCATCAAAACATTCAATTCATGGATTCTCACATCAAATTCCATGCAACCAATAATTATCAAAGAGATGACACATCACAACAGTGGGTATTCATGGATTACAGTAGAGTGTAAAATGATGTAGCATATACACTCGCTTTATATATATATGCTTATCATAAATGAGGCAAACCATCGCTAATAACATCTTAAAGGTCTAAGCATGCAGAGCATCGTACAAAACTTAAAAAGGTGAGGTGACATCATCATTAGCGTAAACAAGTTTAAAAAAGTCTTGTATAAACCAATGACATCAAACAATGTATGTAGAAAAGGCTATATGCAATCTCACCATATAAATGTTCACGTGGTATTATATGAGGAAGAAGAAGCTTGACTCCTCTCTTCAATAGGTTTTTAGAAATTCGATGTATTTTTACATATAAAATTGACGGTGATGTAATCTATATGTAAAGATTTACCACTTATCTTTACCCCTCTCATCTCATCATTCGTTAAGAAGTAATGAATGAAGCTATAAAAATATGTATCGTTTTCACTCTCTGTAGAAAAATGAGTACAATTTTTTTTCACAGTACACGAGTAGTACGATGGCGAAGATGAGATCAGACTTCTGCAAATGAATCCATTCATACACTCATAAAAATGTTCATATAATTTCATAAACAAATCTGCTACAAAATTACATCAAAGCAAAATCCAGTCTTGATAATTTTGAATGCTCAAACTTGTATTGACCAAAAATATTTTCTTACACCCTAGTGGAATTTAGTAGCATGTATTAAGCTTATCGCGATGATATCATCATAAGCCGCATCAAAAGGTTACATTCTTAGACATGCAGCCTTCATGCTTCTTAATACATTTTCCCTATATCACATTTTATGTGTTTGTTAGCGTTAGATCACCATCTCGTCATCAAAATAAGATAATGGTATGTGACTTCTTCTTTGTAATCTTATGTTTTGTCATTAAAAAGTACCTAAAATGCAGCTGTATCATAGGATTCTAAAGCTAAAAAAGTCAAGCATACTCCAGTTTACTCCGAACTAGACTACATGGAGAATCGAACCATTCTTCAAGAAAACATGCAGCTGTCTAAACTGAAGACCACCAGCAAACTACTGGGAATAATAATAACAAAATATTTGTTTACAGTTTAATGGCTCCCACCAAAAAATTAATCTTGTGCATGTATCCAATTCGAACTATATGGTAAATGTATGCAAAATGCATGGCATATAAAAACAATGTAAACATGCTCCTTTATTTTAAGGACACCATCTTAAAGATGACAAAACAAGAAATTTTGTGTACAATCCTACCTAGTTAAACTTCATAAATTTAGGGCTGAAAAATATGCATCAGAATGATCATCATGCACTTGCGCTAGTTCTTTCCATCGCAACGCATCTGTTTAAAACGAGAGATAGGGCAACCAAAAAAAAACTTTTATCTGAGTGTGAATATTTCACTAATCATGAATCCTTAACGTTGGGTATTTCCTAACCCTTTTAGCAAAGGGGTTATGCGTTTGCATTGTTAGCGATCCGTGTGCATTGTGTGTTAGTAAAAAATGCATATTCTATGAAACAAAGGATGGCCCGTCTTGCTTAAAAGACAATTTGCAACAGGAAGCCTATTTGACCAAAACAAGGAAAGAATCAAGATGCTCACCATGTAAGTGAATAAGTTGAAGCTACGCAAAGTTTATCAACATGAGAAGGAAAGTAGATGTGAAGGTTTATATACAAAATATATTATCATTAATTTTTTAGACAAACAACATGGTGCGTCCACCTCAATTGCTTTCACTGATGTACCTTCCCCACCAAACATGGAGAAAGCTATAAAATGCAGATTTACGACCTGAGTTCAGTTTATTTGCAAGGAAAGGAAATGAATCGTCCTCAAACCCGTCTGGTATAGAGTTTGAACATCGAATGCCGATAATACACACTTCTAATACAAGTAGGGAAATACTTGTAATGCAAACTGATGCAAAAACTCAAGCCTACAAAAAGGAATCCTATGCAAATCCCAGCAACAATTCTCAAGTCGAGACAAACCCGCCTGTGTTTTCTGTGTCACCTAAACCATTGTTTCCCAATGCTTCAGAAAATGATTCACAGGTTCAAATTGCCCCAATTCCACGCAAAGGTAATGAAGGCTTAGCACAATCTGCCATAAAAATGGAAACCAATTATCTAGCAATGAACAGGTCTACTACAAAACGAGCAAAAACAACTGTAAGAGCTCCCTACTACAACTCTCAACCAACATTCGAAACACGTGTAAAATCCAACAGAACCTTTCAATCTACAGTGGAGAAACATTTCAACCTCAACAAGTCCGAATCTGCTAAATCGTACACAAGCACACCAGTGGTTATAAGTGTACCTACGGTAAATGTTGATAAAATGCCGTTGTATCCCAATGCTTCAGCAAATGTGGATATTAAACCATCGTTCTCAAATCCTTTAGCAAACGCCAGGAAGTCTAACACTACCTGGGAATCAAGAAGTCAACCCACTTCATCTGTGAGTAGAGATCAAAGCTCTAAAAAACCTGACATAGAAATGAATATAGGGACTCCAGAAACTCATGCATACCCTAATCACGTCAATGAATCTCACCAAATTCAATCTTACTCCAACTTCAACAACAAAACTCAAGCCAACAAAATTGAAGCTCAGACAAATCCTAACGGAAAGACTTTCAACGTCTCTACATCCATCTCGGATACGTCAAACGACACCAATGAAGTAAACAAAGAACCTTCTCAAACTATGTCAACACTACGAAACCACATCAAAAGATTGTGAATGATGCTCTTCAAACATTTGAGGAAAAATCAACATCAAACGGGACCACTACCACAAAGCTCAGCAAAAATAAAGGTTTGTAAATAGCTTCGTATGCTTATAAGAATATTATATCTTGAATTTTTTTATCAAACACTTATCAAACACAACCTATCTAAATTCATGTCATTTTTTTCAGAACGAATGAATCAAATCCAATGTAGGAACTTTGTTGCGATGCGAAAGTTAATGGCGTCTTACTACAAACACAAAAGACCTGTTGATGGAAGGCGTCTTATGAAGAAATGTTCTATGATGATGCGCAATGTGTAAGATAAGGTGTATATTAAGTACAGTAACCCAAAAGCGTTGGATTTTTCACCATTGTTATGTGACTAGCACGCTTTCTTTTACATTAAGTATATAATATATTTTGTATCCATCATAGTTGTCTTTAAGCAGGAATGTTGTTGTGAAGAATGAAAGCAGTTATCCTTTTCTCCTGACAAATCTGTAGTAGGACATTACTTTTTTGCAGTATTTTTCACCAATTGAAGGCTTGTGCTTTTTTTCATGAAAGCAGGCATGTACATTCATTTTGTAGTATTAAGTTGAAATTTTCTCAATATATGCATAGTTTTTGCCATTTTTTTTGTATGGTATGGTATGGTATGTTATGTTTACACATACAAATATTTCAACACCACTGGATTAATAATATTTGAAAAGTCTTGTTTTTCCTTGAAACAACAGGTTCCCATGTGATTCTTACATAAATTCAGATGATGCTAAAATCTGATGCTTACCACTTCCGTTTATGAGTGCTCGAATATGCTTAAACCACCCCATTTTTTACACCCTATTATCTTATGTGAGTGATTTGAAAAATAAAAAGATTACAAATAAAGTCAAGAAAGATTCTGTTTATTATTATTCCATTCGGTATTGTGTCAACGACAGGAAAAAGGAATATAATCCTTAGCATGGACACGTTGCATGAATAATAAGTGAAACAGAGTCTTTCTTGACTTTATTTGGTATATCTTGTGTTATATTTTCATAATCACCTGCACATAAGATAATAGGGGTGTAAAAAATGGGGTGGTTTAAGCATATTCGAGCACTCATAAACGGAAGTGGTAAGCATTCAGATTTTAGCATCATCTGAATTTATGTAAGACATATGGGAAACCTGTTGTTTTAAAATAAAAAACAAGGCTTTTCAACCATATTTAATCCAGTGGTGTTGAAATATTTGTATGTGTAAACATAACATACCATACCATACCATACAAAAAACATGGCAAAAAAAAATATGCATATATTGAGAAAATTTCAACTTAATACTACAAAATGAATGTACATGCCTACTTTCATGAAAAAAAGCACAAGCCTTCAATTGGTGAAAAATACTGCAGAAAAGTAATGTCCTACTACAGATTTGTCAGGAGAAAAGGATAACTGCTTTCATTCATTCACAACAACATTCCTGCTTAACAACTATGATGGATACAAAATATATATATACTTAATGTAAAAGAAAGCGTGCTAGTCACATAACAATGGTGAAAAATCCAACGCTTTTGGGTTACTGTACTTATTATACACCTTATCTTACACATTGCGCATCATCATAGAACATTTCTTCATAAGACGCCTTCCATCAACAGGTCTTTTGTGTTTGTAGTAAGACGCCATTAACTTTCGCATCGCAAAAGTTCCTACATTGGATTTGATTCATTCGTTCTGAAAAAAATGACACAGTTCTATAGTGTTTCGTAAAAATTCAAGATTAATATTTTCTTATAAGCATACGAAGCTATTTACAAACCTTTATTTTTGCTGAGCTTTGTGGTAGTGGTCCCATTTGATGTTTGATTTTTCCTCAAATGTTTGAAGAGCATCATTCACAATCTTTTGATGTGTTTTCGTAGTGTTGACAATAGTTTGAGAAGGTTCTTTGTTTTACTTCATTGGTGTCGTTTGACGTATCCGAGATGGATGTAGAGATGTTGAAAGTCTTTCCGTTAGGATTTGTCTGAGCTTCAATTTTGTGGCTTGAGTTTTGTTGTTGAAGTTGGAGTAAGATTGAATTTGGTGAGATTCATTGACGTGATTAGGGTATGCATGAGTTTCTTGAGTCCCTATATTCATTTCTATGTCAGGTTTTTTAGAGGTTTGATCTCTACTCACAGATGAAGTGGGTTGAATTCTTGATTCCCAGGTAGTGTTAGACTTCCGCGTTTTCTAACGGATTTGAGAACGATGGTTTAATATCCACATTTGCTGAAGCATTGGGAAACAACGGTATTTTATCAATATTTACCGTAGGTACACTTATAACCACTGGTGTGCTTGTGTACGACTTAGCTGATTCGGACTTGTTGAGGTTGAAATGTTTCTCCACTGTAGATTGAAAGGTTTTGTTGGATTTTACACGTGTTTCGAATGTTGGTTGAGAGTTGTAGTAGGGAGCTCTTACAGTTGTTTCTGCTCGTTTTGTAGTAGACCTGTTCATTGGTAGATTATTGGTTTCCATTTTTATGGCAGGTTGTGTTAAGCCTTCATTACCTTTGCTTGGAATTGGGGTGATTTGAACCCTCGAATCATTTGCTGAAGCATTGGGAACAATAGTATATTATCAACATTTACTGCAGGTACACTTATAAACACAGGCGCGCTTGTGTGCGATTTAGCAGATTCGGACTTGTTGAGGTTTAAATGCTTCTCTCCACTGTAGATTGAAAGGTTTTATTGGATTTTACACGTGTTTCGAATGTAGGTTGAGAGTTGTAGTAGGGAGCTCTTACAGTTGTTTTGCTCGTTTTGTAGTAGACTTGTTCATTGCTAGATTACTGGTTTCCATTTTTATGGCAGATTGTGCTAAGTCTTCATTACCTTTTGCGTGGAATGGGGCAATTTGAACCTGTGAATCCTTGATCGTAATAGATTCTTTATCACTTGCTGAAGCATTGGGAAACAATGGTTTAGGTGACACAAAAAACACAGGCAGGCTTGTCTCGACTTGAGAATTGTTGCTGGGATTTGCATAGGATTCCTTTTTGTAGACTTGAGTTTTTGCATCAGTTTGCATCACAAGTATTCCCTACTTGTATTAGAAGTGTGTATTATCGGCATTTCGATGTGCAAACTCTATACCAGACGGGTTTGCGGATGATTCATTTCCTTTCCTTGCAAATAAACTGAACTCAGGTCGTAAATCTGCATTTTTATTAGCTTTCTCCATGTTTGGTGGGGAAGGTACATCAGTGAAAGCAATTGAGGTGGTTGTACCATGTTGTTTGTCTTAAAAATTAATAATAATAATATATTTATTAATACAAACCTTCACATCTACTTTCCTTCTCATGTTGATAAAATTTGCGTAGCTTCAACTTATTCACTTACATGGTGAGCATCTTGATTCTTTCCTTTGTTTTGGTCAAATAGGCTTCCTGTTGCAAATTGTCTTTTAAGCAAGACGGGCCATCCTTTGTTTCATAGAATATGCATTTTTTACTAACACACAATGCACACGGATCGCTAACAATGCAAACGCATAACCCCTTTGCTAAAAGGTTAGGAAAATACCAACGTTAAGGATTCATGATTAGTGAAATATTCACACTCAGATAGTTTGT
>LJIJ01005766.1:0-11036 GCA_001718145.1 Orchesella cincta
TTTTTGTTTTGTTAGTTTAAATGAAACTTGCAACACCCGGTTGCCAGTGTGTATCCATTCAGGATTGAATGGCAACCACAGCCTCGTCATAGTTGGCATCGTCAAAATCCAAAGCCTTTGCACTTGTTTGTCTGTAAATCTCGAATCACTTTCACACTTTGTACTGCACCGAAGGGTCCAAACAACTGCCACAGGACATTTTCTTCAGTTTCTGGGGCGAGGTTGTAAACAAAAATACACCATCCGGCTCCATTCATCGCATTTCCTGGAATGACTGTGTTTGCAAGAAGATCTCCAGCAAGCGGCGAGTACCTGGAAAGTGGTATGTACCGCAGTCGGTCAGTAGCATGGTGGATTGGACCACCGAAGCGTCGAGCTGCTGCAGCAGCTTGAGGTGCTGCCAAATATGCTGCAAGCGGTGGAAGTGCTTTTGTGTGTTGCTGGGATTGTTAGCGAATTTCACTGTCACTGGCTCAGTTGAGCCCTTTGGAATGGTTCCATTCAGCTCCTGTATTGCACGCTCCGCCTCCACACGCTGGTCAAAGCGAATGAATCCAACGCCTTTCGACAAGCCCTTTTTATGTTCCTCTGTAAGGGAAATTCCGCTTCGTCATCCCCAGCCGTGCTGTTGTCGCACAAAATTCTAGAAGTAATAATGCGACCGAATGGACTGAACAAGCTTTCCAACTTTCCAACGACGCTGAGTCAAATTCTTCGGCAATCCACTCACATACAGGTTAGCTCCCTTTATAGCTTCACTGCTTGGCCTTGCGTACGAAACCTTTATTGTCTTGTTTTGTAAGCGGAGGCCGTTCATAGTGTTGATAGCTTTCTCAGCGTCTAAACAAATCCGTAGCCAAGGCTCTGGCCCGTAATCTTGTCGCGTATCAATTTACAGGATTCAACTTCACCAATGGACAGAAAAAGAGCGGATTTCCTCCTGAGTCATGGTCTGAGGGAGATAGTTGACGATCAAGTTTGTTTTGCTCTCTTCGAGCCACTGTTACTTGATCCATTGTTAGGGGAGACTGTGAACGTGATGACATACTCATACCGCAGCCCACATTCCCTCCATGAATCGAACCATTAGCTTGTGGAGGACTAGTTGTCACGTCCATTCCGTTTGCATCATTATGAGCTGAGACGAAGATATCGAAAAATTAGTGGAAGGCTTAAGAAACGCTTCCTGCAAGCAACTGTCTTGTCCACAAATCCAGGCACCAGAGGTCACGTCAGCTAGACTGGGAACTCCACCGGCTAGATGCTCGTTAGTAACGAAGTCCACTGGATAACTTATTAGATCCCTTAAAAGGATATCTGGACTATTGTTTTAGTTACTGTGGTTGGCAAATAGTCACCTCTGGTTTCAATTGTTGGTGATGACAATGATCAACAGAATCTGGGATAACTGATGAAAATAAGGAGAAAAAGACAATAGCAACGAAAGGATACCGAGTGACGACGAACCTCTACAAACGGATAAGAAACACAACTGACGAGTTCGATGTGCAGGAAACTAGTTTTTCTGACTATGATTGGTATATATATATTACGTATCCTTTCCTTTAATTTCGTTAAAGATACTCAAAATAGATATATCTAACGCTCGAGTAATTCGAAAACGTTGATAATGTTTTCCACTTATAACACTTTTGCTATTCCATACACTGTCCAATTTTCAAACCTAAATGTTCCTCAGCAATTTTGAGAAAAATATAAAAGACTTGCAAAATTCAAAAACGATCATTAATAATAAAAGTAACTTATCTTAATAACGGATTATATAAGTCTGCGCCGGATCCTATATATCTTGGTCTACTGCTCTGCACACGGAATTACTGCAAATGTGTGATGCGATGCACAAGATGCTTGGACACAGCGTTACCGAAGCTTTGATACTCAATGCCTTCCAAGGCGTAGTATGTGTACAAATCACATAAAGATATGCTTAGCCTAAAGTAAAGCATGAAAGCTTCACCTTCACCTGAACTCCTCTCACAATCCCCCAAATATACATAAACTATACCCCGTCACATCTTGCGAATTACTCAAAGATATGCTTTTATTCACCATTTCTATGCAAAAGCTCCTCGTAAACTAAATTGAGTACACAGTTATAGCTGCAGTCAGAGCAGCAGGTAGGCTAGCCGTTTGATATGGTCACATTGATCCATGCCAATTTTATCTTGCTATAACGACTCATAACTACCACCACTACATTCGATTAAAGGAGTTAATGCAAGCAAAACAAGAGTTTCCATGACATGCCCAAGGCAAGGTTCATAAATACTTTATTCAGTCAAGTATAAAAAGGTCAGTTATCCAAAATCATTAATTCAATTACAATCCTTTCTTTGCACATTTTTATCCAATTTGTCCTTATTGACATACCCTTGTTACAAACACCACATTTAAACTTTCTACCCTTATGAATACTGTTCACATGCTTACTCCTTGCTGAGGAGCTAGCGAAATTTTTCCCGCAATAGTGGCACTCAATATTCCCTCGTTTTTTGATAGCCTTCTCCTCCCATTTCCTCTTCCTTTCCTCTGCTTGTTGAATCTGCGTGAGCACCTGATCCTCCTTCAAAATAGCATCCGATATAGACAGCACCTCGAAATGGTTTCGTGCCGTTATTACTCTGCATTCCGAGCATTTTAGACGCATATGCCTATATGGCATCTGGCTGCGTTTGGCAGCAGCCCTTTTCTCCCCCAGGTTTGTTGATGCTGCATGAGGCAACCATGACAAAGAGGGTGAGCTCGTAAACATGCCCTGTTGAAAAATCGTGCATGATTCTTAATTGTTGGCTCCTCCAGGCATATTATGCAGGTGTAGGTCTTGTTTCTGTTGGTAATATAACAAGTAAACAATTTTTATTTTAAGCTAATTAACTTCCTTTTCTGCCACACAATTTATGAAAAAATATATAATATAAATTATATTAATTAGAACCCCGTGCTTACTTCAGAACTCCCTTGGCCAGCCTTGGCTTCTTTACTTTCCGTATACAAGAATGAACAAGTCGCCATCGCTGTCACACTCTCTTGCCTGCAAGTTCATGATGTAGAGAAAAAAAACTCGAATCTTAATAGTAATGATAACTGTAGAGGGTTGTAGTGTGTAGCCTAAAGGTAAGCCACAGAATGACCTTGTGGAAAAACGTATGGGTTTTTATAGCTCAAAGAAGCAGGTAATAGGCCTTAAGTTCTTCACACCACAAATGTTACATTTTTGGTCTTTTTAATTTAGCTTTTATGACTATAAGTTAACCAAGTTACCTTTTTGCAAACCGCCGACTTCTTTGTCGGGAAGGGTAGGTATGTCAATACCAGTACAAGGTATTGAGGTTTATTATGTAACGGGGTTTATTTGCCTAGTGTAAGTGTATCATACCCGGCTTTCTTTTTTACTAAGCTGGGTATTGAACTTTCCGTGGTTCATGCGCGTACGAATGGACCACCTAGAATATAAGAAGTGTTAATGTTAGTAATGTAATAGGAGCACTCCGTGCTCATCGTAAAACCTTTGTAATCTCCCCTCTCGGGGAACAGTTTTCCATTTCACATTCTATTAATAAAGACCTCTCTGAAAACAACCACTTCTCCTCTATCTATCCATCATCATCATTTATTACCATAAATCAAGTCACCCCAATAAAGGCTTGGTGACAGTATGATTAAAGAAACTATTAGTAAGTATTTTAATGGAAGGGATTTAACTATTAATGGTGTTTCGCCGGTTGATACGATTGCGGATGGGGCTGCAGTAAAGGGTATAGAACTTGCTGTAGCAGCAATTAAACAAGGTCGCGATAATGAAACCACTCTGTAAAGTTGTACCAAATTTATAATTCAAACTGAAACCGTCAAACGCGCAGTTTAAACAGTAATAAGAATTTGTAAGTATAACAGTAAACTGAATTCCAATTTCAAATGCAATATTCGGCATGAAATATATTATATGAATGGGCATTTAATTTTATTGGAAAAAACTACATTTTAAGAATGAGTAACCAAAACCTTTTACTGTATAAATTTTTGATAAAAAGTAAATAAAAATTTCACTTTCTTTATATTCATTGTGGATTTTTTTGCTTAACAACGCTACTCCTCATCTTATTCATGAACTTACACTCGCTCCATGAAGTCCAAAACGCACAAAACCTCCCACGATTTGTATAGAATTAAGAATTATATTTTTCACAATTGGCGTTTTCACGGTTGAGGATTCTTTACTTTTTAAGTAAAGAAACCACTAAAAAAGAATCCATTTCGACGCGCGAGGTTTAAAATTTTTGATTCTTTACCAAAACAAAATAATCTTCTGAAAAGTGGTAAAAGGGAGAATCGACTGGATTTATTTACCACTCTGGCTACCTGCCATTGGGAGCTGTTTTACTTTTTCAGATTATAAACTTTGTATTTTTTAACCGTTTGTTCACAGTTTTTGGATTATAATCTCTTTTCGGAATTTGGATTCTTTACTTAAATGGTAACGTTACCAGAAACCGTGAAAACACCCAATGTTTTTTGACACAAGTAAATGCAACTTCGAAAAACTTAAACTTTATTCAGAATAATTTATTGGAATCGATTACCGTCAGGATATTGGGATTGGATTACGCTGCATAGACATAGAAAATATTGCATTTATATTACATTGCCGTTTTATTACAAAAGTATGCACTACGTGAAATATTCATGTATAACTACATCTTTAACAAATGCAATCTAAACACTAAATATCCAGTTGTCCAGTTAGAACTGCTCAGGGAAGACAATGACGAATCCTCATGTAAGTCATCTATAATTTGCAACACATGAATAAAATGTTGTGTTTAAAGCTGGCTTAGAGAGTTGCATAAAGCATATTTGTCTGATTTGTAGGATGGTCGTGCTAGGTGGCGATAGTTCGTAATATCGGGGTTCACATCTTTCATCTTGCTTGTGTTAGTTTTCCCGTGCTCAGGTGTTTTGTATCGTGTTTCTCTACTGTGGGGCTTCGCATTACTTGCAGATCTTTCCATCGGGACTCATTACAAAAGATTTGGAGAAGGTAGATTTGACAATAATAAATGGGCAACTGTCAGCCGGGGAGCTTTCCGCAAGATTGATGTCCTATTTTTCCCTTTGATTATAATGGATAGTTGGATGAATATATGAATGAATGAATGAAAAACGCGAATGACATTTTTGTCTGTTTATGAGTTTTTCGGCAACGGGATGATGACGAGAAACGAATTAACTAGCCTTCTAGGGGCGGTATTTTTTTGTTTATGTGGAGTGTTGCTGGTTTCATTTCTAAAGGGGCATGAAAAAGAGAAAGGATTCACCACCACGTTTGTAGAGAAACAAATGCAGAGAGAAAAATTGTAGCGGAGGAGTCTTTTAATTTCGAATTACGTTGAGATAAGCTTTCCTTCAACTCGAAAGGGGTGCCCAAAACCCACTTGGCGTCAACTCACAAGATTACTACTTGTAAAGAGTACCATAAAAAGGTTGGGTTGAAGATGCAATTTATTGGTAAGCCCTTTTTCGTTTTCAGATAAAGGATAAACATTTTTGATTTCGTTTTTGGCTATAATATTCCCTTTTGGTATGAAAATATGAGTGAATACTAAATATTATTCTAAAAATACGGTCCTTAATATTTACGTTGCTGTCTTCTCATTAAGAATGATTTGCAACCAAATTTCAAAAAACTTTTAATTTACGTGGAATCTCTTGCTCTACGGAACATAACAGTAAGCAGCCACGTAAAGCAAAATTCATAAGGAGCATGTGAAAGTAGCTCACTGTGATTCTAACATATACATAAGCATCGGCGAACGGTACAGAATCATGTTCTTAACAATGGATTAGTATGACATTTAGAGTTTTTGAAAAAGTAGCGTTTCTTCTGTGAAAAACGTTGCGCAACACTAGATTTTTATTCGATTACAACATCATGTTTATTTCATCACCCAAAATCCCATTGTCCTTGAGCTACGTTTGTAGCTATGATTTTATGACTTAAATTAATTATACACATTAAAACCTGAACGAGGGATATGGGAGTTATAGTAATTTGGTTTGGGGATCCGACCCAATTCAACTGCATGTTAACTGAGAACTGTTAACGCCCAACACCCGCTAACTTTTAGGAGTAGATTACGCCGATTAAAACCGCCGTTGCGACACGTCAGCAATAAAATCTTGCGTCATCCTCATGCTGAGGCACTTCTTCTCTAATTTATCTTCATTTGTAGCTGAGAAATGGATCTGGTGAGTTAGTCCACTCCATCGTTCCTCTTACTATCCTAGATAGCTACCATTAACGTCGCCACAGATTTTGGGAGTTTTCGACTGTAAATTCCCATTAAATTTGTGGTTTATTGAAGCATTCTATAGAATCTAGACCATTTTTGCTACATTTTTGGAACATTTCTTCCAACAACTCGAATTTAATTCCACCTTGGGAAGAAAAAACATCTACGAAGGTTACGATGTTGGGTAAGTACTACCTCCATTAGCTATTGGTGTTAGAAAAGAATTTCAGGAGCATGAGTTATAAATTCTAATGCTATTTGTTGAACTTTTATTACAGTTCTCTGTAATCAATGAACTCTACATCTGTTCCTGGTAACCAGGTGGTGGCAACATGATTATGATGGTTTGCGGTTTCCTGTGGAACGTGAATGCCTGGTAAGAAAGTCATCGGATATTATATTAATCGTCCATGCATGATGGTTGTTTTTCATAACATACTTAACCATATACCATATTTATCTTCTTTTTAGGACAGAGCAGATCTTACTCACCCCTGTCTTCACCGACATTATCTACCTATAAGCCACCTTCAAAAAGGTGCTTCTAGATCATCTACATATCATCCGACATGTGTCTTCGATTCATGTGGAATGCTCATTTACAAATCAATGAAGGTGGAGGAGGTGGCTCGTTTTTTATTCTAATCTCAATTCTCATAGTCCTGGCGTTAACAAAAAATGTGGCTCTGGCCTGGCGTTCTTTTGCAACATCTTCAATGTGAGTTTACTACCAATAAATTATTTTGACTAATACGGAAATAATTTCAGTTAGTAAATTGGCTATGCGTACAAATGTCAAGATGAAGTGGTTAACGTTTATTTATTTTCAAAATGTTTAGGAGGAAGGTAGAAGTTCTTAACAGCGTTTTGGAGACTCAGTTTTCTACTATGTGGAATGGAGCATTTTATACTTACCGTCTGCCCCACCTGCCAACAATGTGAACCAGATTCACCTGCAAACACCTCATCTTTCCGGTATTTATCAAAGGTTTATTATTTTACATTTCCTAAGTTAGTTTAGTTCCAAAAGTTTACATTATACCCTACATACTATTTTCGTAGTTTGCATAAGCATTCCATTCCAAACACTGATAAATGGTAATGGTTTGGTACAGGAGGATTAATATTAGGTAAATGTCTGCACATACTGATACTTAAAGCAGGGCTGCAATAATTTTAGGCAAATGCAGCAAAGCTATTTATCCTGCACTATTTTCCTATAGTTTTCAAAATATTTATTATTGAATAATAATTTTTCGTGAAGTGGATACGGTGTTTTTCATGTTTCGATTGAACTGGTAGGTGGAGGAACTAAACCATCCACATAAGTTTTATTGTATTAAGAACATGCAAAGGTATGGCATTGTTCAAAAATTAAAAACATTGCTGAAACAAATCATTTTCATAAATTATTAATCCATTTTTAGTAGAAATAATGTAATGTTCAAATTCCGCAACTTTTAGAAATTAAAGTTTTACTCTAAATTAAAGTTACCTTTTGGGCGATTTTACTAGCTCTACTAATATATTTTAGGATCACTGCAGACTTGAGTCTTCAAAATTTAAAGAAAACGCATTAATTGCTAAACGGAAAGTTGATAATTCAGGTCATGAACAGTTATTCCTTGTTAAAGTAGTTGAAATAAGATAGTCAAGGCAGATCTTACAGACTTCATACTTTCTCCGGCTTGTGCTCAGAAGACTCAGGAGTGGTCGACGTCAAACTTTCTGAGATTCTATGTGCATTTGTTGTCACTTTGTGTTGAACCTGGACATTTATATTAATTTTGGAAACAATTTCCAGACATTTGAAACAATAGATTTGGGTATTTGAGAGTTATCCCACAAACATTAGGCCACTGCAAAGGATTAGATCATGATTTAGAAAGTCATTTTAAAAACGTCGAACCAAGCAGTAAGAAGCTTGTGGCGTTTATTTACTAGACCAAACCAGGCCTAGATGATTAAATTTCCATAAAAATTCTTTACCCGGTGTAAATAGTTTTCAACTGCTGATGGATGAACTAAAATTTTAAAAACATTCGACACATGCTAGGTATTGGCCGTTTCTAAAATAACAGGTTATTTCATTGCTAAAACATAAATATGAAGTTCTCATTGTAAAATGTATTGTGATGAAGTTCTAAAAATTAAAACTCCGTATACATGCTTTGGGCAAAGTTCTGAATGACGTTCCATTGTTTGTCCGTTTACTCGAGCCTTTGGGTTTTTAATAGTGAAACATATTGTTGTAAATGACTAAATAAGTGGAAAGTCTCTGGTTACCATGTGAAAACAGTCTGATAATGAATACAGCAATATAAAGGTGTGTGTACATAATGTTGTTATTAGTATCAGAGCAGAATCAATGGGTGGTCGTGGTCAGCTTAGATGCGAATTAGAATAATTGTTGGTAAACATTTCCCGTCAAATATTTTCATATGTGTAGAGTTTGAAATAATTAATGCAATCAAAACTTGTATTTAATTATTCATCTCTTTAAACGTGCAAAATGTATTGTACAGTTTTAAACGTAAAAACTCTACTAAAATAATGTATTCTACTAACTAGTAAAAGTAAATTTAGGCAAATTTTGATATTACGTTTGAAATGGCAATGTTCATATTTCATTTTAGCAGCAGCCGAAATAGCAAAGAAGCTCTTTCATTTCAGATAGTTTAATGAGTATTCAAAAAAAGAAACCTGTTTTGATTACTAAACATTTAACTGATCATACGACCAGAAACACCTGGCTGAATTAGGTCTGTTGAAACGTTTGGAGTTAAGCTGTTTGTTTGGCAACTGTCAATTGTTAGATTAGGATTTAAATTTTTTTGAATCATCTTAGGTTAAAAGTACAACTAAACATCACATGTTGTGTTTCGTTCGAAACGCGATGCTTTGTATATCTACTGATAGGCTTCTTCTGATATATATCTGATTTCAAAATGCAATGTTTATTTGAAAAGGTATCTCTCTTAAACATTTTCCAACTCTTTGACTTTTTAACTGAAGTAATAATCGTCCCAACTTTCCTCCATGTAAGGTTAAATGTTTGATTAGAGCTTTTCCAATAACGTTAGTATTAGATAAAGCATCCAAGAAACGTACAAAAGGCATAAGCCGATGTTTAAAAGTGCAATTAAATTTTCTTTGCTTTTTTCTGTTCAGTTATTGATAAGCCTTGACTGAAGATCATTTGCTACTGAACAATTTCCAGTTAATCACTCTGTCATAATGAAAGCAATTCAAGTTTTGAATGACGGAATTAAGTTTATTTGAATCCAGCCAAGTACGACATATTGCGTGTTTATGTTTTTTTAAATGGAAATCAAACTGTTATTGAAAGAGTGATTTAGCAGTTAAATAAATAACGGGTTTGTTTTCATTTTAACTTTATTTGGACACAATGTAGCTGACCAAAAAGTTAGAAGCGTTTGTGTTTATTTGCAAGATAAACCCAAGCCTAGATAATTAAATTTCCATAATTATTCTTTACCTGAATATAACCTTTTCGACTACCAATGGACAGGTTAGCATTTTAAAGACATTCGACCATGTTAGGTGTTAGACGTTTCTTAAATAACAACATTTATTTCATGGTTAATAAATAAATATAAAGGCTTGATTGTAAAATGTATTGTGATGAAGTTCTAAAAATTAAAACTCCGTATACAAGCTTTGGGCAAGATTTTAAATGATCTTCCCACGCTTTTTTGTTTTTAGTTGGTTTTTAATAGTGAAACATGTCGTTGTTGATGAGTAAAATATTAGAAAGTCTCTGAGTTCTATGCAGAAAACAATCTGGTAGTAAATACAGTAATATAAAGGTATGTACACTCATGTTGTAGTTAAAGCAAAATCAATGATCAGAATTGATTTAGAATAACTCCTGGTAAACATAGCCCGTCAAATATAATCGAATACGCAGAGTTTGAAGTAGTTGAAATAATAAAACTTATCGGCAGTTTTTATCTCTCTTTAAACATGCAAAAGGTATTGCATAGTTTTAAATCTAAAAACGTTACTAAAATAAAGTATTCCACTGATTAATAAAAAGAAATATAGGGAAATGTTGAAATTCCAAGTGTGAGTCTAAATATCATTCATCTTTCATTGCAGACGTTTGAACGAGTATTCAAATAATTATCCCTGCTCCAATTAATAGACACTTGACCGATCATTCGGCCAAAACAGTTGGTTGAACTAGTGCTGTTAGAATTTAAATCCTTATTTGCTTTGCATAATTGTTTAACCGGAACTATGTAATATGGAACTGAAAAGCTGTTTCCGAATTTCACAACATCGCTTTTCCTTATCGAAAGATGATTCATGTTTCAATTTCATTTGTGAATATGCCAGATTGTGCAATTAGCCTGAAGTTCTTTGCAACTTTGTTCCCCTTTTTTTTATTTGTGTGAATACAATTAGAAGCCAGCCTCGTATGATTGACACATTAAATTCTTATTAAGCCATTTAAGGTAAAAATGGCAAAAACATTTAGAGAATACACTTCTTCACACCGTTTAGAGGTATTGCATGTACTTATCTCATTCCTAGTTCAACAAATAAAATGACCATGAACGAGAAGGTACATAATCTTTCAATAAATTTTTGAAACGTTTTATTTAATTTAAGGTTGTTTTCGGTGCATATTATTTCAAGGGTAGTATAGGTTCTCAGTTGCTACGTCACGTTTTGCCCTAACAGTTGAAGTAGTTAGAG
>LJIJ01005767.1:0-11034 GCA_001718145.1 Orchesella cincta
AAGTTTTTTTGTGGCTACACGTTCACATCCATTTCATTGGCTGATTCTGCCAGAACGGTTCGACTAGTGTCGACACATGCATTTTGAAAGAATTTTCTAACTTCATATAGGACCCTTTTCAATATTCGGTTTCTTATAAACGTTTATATTCGCCCAAAGCATTTCTTAACCCTCTCTGTTATAATTAAAACGAGCACAATTCTTTTAAAGAGGATGCCATAGGATTAATTTACTGGTTCTGTTAATTTGTTTTCACTCATTTGTAGTACTATTCGTCATAGTTTGCAATTCCGTAGTTCAGCTTATCCATAATGAATGAGTTGACTGATTCAAATGTCAAAGGTTTCTTTAGTATAAATTTTGTTAAAAGTCCATGGTGTCGATGTAAGTTTGTGCAACTCATCATCTGTGTACCAAGCCACATACCAACTATTTACATAGCTGTTACATATCCGCTTGTCCGATTTTTGCTTTTATGTCACGTAAGTTTTATAGAAAACTTTTTGTTCAATCCAATCATCACAGTCATAAACAATTTTCTCCATTACTTTCTCCATAGAATTTCATCCATTTAATTAGGTGGCGAAACCTTTTACGTGTCTCATCTATTTTTTACTTGCAACCCTTGCAACTTAATACACATTTAGATGGTGGGATAACGAATACGAAACTAGAGTTACAATTACTTTTATATTATCACTTTATATAGGAACTACTATTATATTTGGAATGATATATGACATGAGCTGAGGGGATCGTAAATAAATGTTATACAATTCAGGAAGAATTCCTTGGCTTAAATTATTATGTACATATTAAGAAGACTTGGTATGACGTCTGTCGTATGTCTGTACGTGTTGATTATGAATATGCATTTCATATTTTAATCAGAAGTTTCGAACAGGGTCAAAGTCAAAGGTCAGGATTAACGTTTCAAATGACCAACATGTGATATATCAATAGAAAGCTACTGCGGTACTAATTATGAATATGATTTCAAATTGAAATCAGAAATTTTGAAAAAAGGTCAAAGGCACTTTTAAATCGGGATGTGATACATCAATCGAAAGCTAGTCTATTGAAGATTTTACTTATGACATAATTATTCTACAAATTACATCCGCTAAAGTGACATCGTTACATCTCGAATTCTCGGGTTTATTTTCCATTACATCATGTTTCTTGACATCGGGTTTTGAAACAAACACGAGAAACTTACAGATTGTTTTCATGAAGATGTTGTTGGATGAATTTGTGGGTAATACAGGCATAAGGGACATTTCTGCTTAAACTACATGGTTTCTATCGACAAATATTATTTTGTTTTTTCTTGATTTTTAAAACTTACATTTGTAATTAGCTTGCATCACACTTTCTACAAGTTGTGTTCCATCGTATCTGCATATATGGTTGCATACATGTATGTATTTGTTTGCACGTACCCTGTTAAGTTCTCACATGTTTCTAAATAGTTGTCTTCACAAATATATTCATGAATGTGTGTACTACATAATGTTGAAACTTCTTTTCAATCTCGCACTGAGAAACCCTTGGGAATAACAGCCCCTCGCCGTCAACTTCGTCCATCTACGGTCGGTACGGTGGTGTTGGGATAAAGAAATATTCTTCAAAAGAATTCAAGTTTTCTGTTAAATAAAACTCTTTAAAAGTACCATGTAATCTTATCCCTTTATCCATGAGTTTCGGTTTTGAGTTAATACTACTTATGGACAGACGCATTCAAAATTTCAACTATAAACTTTATATGTATATACCTTTTTTTAATGATATACTTTGTTTTGTTCGTATAAGTATCCGCATTACTATAAATCCAACAAATTATTATGAATGCAAACTCGATATAAATGGTCTCTCCTGACATCACCCATACTTAAATGCCATAATCTAAAAAAGTGATTTTGCAAGTTGCTTAGTTCAAGATTAGAAAATGGAAAAAATATTAGGATACAGGTGCTGGTAAATAAAAATTTGAAAACAAAGGAAAGGAATACGTTGGCTGTTGATGGAGAAAGAAGTTTCTATCTATCAAGGCGTTTTATTTGTATTTTGGAGCTAATGAGTCCCGAAATGTTACGCTCAACGAATCTTGGAATTTTTTAAAGACATCGATTGCAGCTGCTATCTCTTCTTCGTAAGATGGAGAATCATTCCATTATTCACGTGTTTGAAAGGGTATCGTATTTTTAGTCGTCCTATCTGGAGTGAGAAACCGATTATTCCAATTCATAGAGCATGAAACAAATTTGGTCTCTGATATCTTCACCAAGCTTCGTTCTGGAATGGATGGAAAGTTGTTTTGGAGAAGGGGACGATGTCTGGTCTACGTGAACGAACATCAAAACTTAAAACTTGTACAGTTATGTACACATCTCGTACTTTTGCATTTACCAGTTGTTGACCTATCGGCTGAAAGAGACTTTTTTCTCTGCTTGACTTGACCAATCCAATACTAAACTCTTTGTTAGGGTGTTGTGAGAACTAAACGTTTGGAGTTGAACAGGTCTGTGCTGAACCTAACCTACATCTAAACTTACTTAAATGCAACATCCAAACTGAATATGAGCATTTGTTTCGTGTTCTTTCGTATCATGTCAATAAATTCTTTTGCCTTTACACCCAGCTGTTACTTTCCCTTTATACTCAAAACTGACTGCAATATAATGGAAACAGATACACATGAAGAATTGGTACTACAGATATCAGAAAGACATTATTATCATCTCGTGACTTGTCTATTATCCGATAGTAGCAAAAATTCGTAAAAATGGCAAACTGGGGTTCAAATGCTATCTCAAGTTCATCCATCACGCACGCAGGGAGCACCATATACTTCTCTGGTTCTGATTTGAGCCGAATTCGTAAGGTGTAAAGTAGAGAGATGCAGCTCTCGTAGCATCTTTGCCATATTACATGACATGGAATGCTAACGTAAACGTTGACACATTTCAGGTTACCAAAATAAGGTTGTACTTACTTGACTAGCTTGTTTCATATCAATGTAATGCTGTTTGAGACAATTGATTGGTTATGAGCTTTTAATACTTTTGGAAATGTATCTGGCTTGCATGGAAGACATTAGTAAACGGTAAACACTGCTTGTATGAAGTAGTTTTCGTCATTGCATTTTCCTTAAAGAAATTATGTAGGTGGACTGCTGATTTTATGTACGCTACTTTTAGCGACATAGTTGTTGCAAGTTTATGCATTATGGAACCTCCTAGTGCAAAACTATTTTCACGAAGTGTATTTTGGTTCATTGTATACGGTATGCATTTCTTCATGTTCATATTGTTAATAGAACTCGCATAGAAGTTCTCGTGTTTTTAAATTACCTGCTTAATTCGGGCTACCATCTTGGCTTTAGTTTTTGTGTATCATTACCATTATAATTAATAATTCTTATTTACATAAACAAAGCTTCTTGAAAAATATTGAGAGCTAGGAAGTTAGGTTTCCCTTTGATGAAGCTGACGTTACGATAAGCAAATATATACACTGATTACTGTAGGTCTCTAAACTGTAGTTAATTTCAGTTCGATACGACACGATCAACCGTACAGAAAAAAGGAAAGCTAGAAAGGCAGGGGACTTCTTTTAAATTAACGTTTCAATCTGCTTGAAAACATTCACTATTCGCCTCCGTCAAGTATTAATACTGACTTTAAGTAATGCATTTTTCTGAATGGGCAAGATTATCCAGAGGTTACTCTCTGTGAAGATAAAGTATATATTCAGACACCACCCGCTGCTTTATTTTATTAATTTTTTTCTTTGCCAGCATAAAAAGCAAACATTTGGAAAGGGGCACAAGGCAAATAATTACACTCGCCATGAATCTATTCGCTACGAACCAAGCCTTATCAGTAGTCTTGCGTAGCATAGTTGGGCCAACATACTGTTAAACTAATAGAAACTGTATGCTGGTGTGCACATCGTTCCACTTGCATATATTACTACTCTCACTCAACTAACCTGAAGCACTTCTAAGAAAGTCATGCATATGAAAGAAAAGCAAGGGAAGCTTGTAACTGCATTTCTTCCATGGAATCTGGAACGTGCTATTTGGAATTCACCTGAGTGAAAGTAAAGTGAAAACCATTGATATGGAAAAAGCTCATCTATATTCTGACTAAACTTGTTCAAATGCACTGCTACGATTATGATAGACCCCAGCGAATTTATTAAAAGCTCCACTCCACTGTCGACAAAAGCATAGTTAAATTCTTGTGCTTCTTGCTGAGATATACAGATCCTGTGAGGGATTGAATGACAGCATGATATAATACCTGCATTAGCCAGTATACGTTCATAAACAAAACATTTGTTATCGTTTGTACAGAATGTAAATTGATCGTGTGCTCCGCCACATGCTGTGAGAAGTCCGTAATATTAAGGTCGAATAAGTCAGGTTTACATACTTAAATTGAAGCATACTAACATTTTAGATTGAATCATTGAAGCATTGAAATGAAGGTGCACAGCATAGGTGGTTTGCAGTAGAAAGAGTCATTCAGAATGACTCATTCTGATGTTAAAATACTTCAAACCAATATCTAAAGCCTTTACCAGACCTGGGCGAGGCTTGGCAAAAGCTTCACATGTTGTAAACATATTTTCATTATTGGCATGAATGATTTGGGACAGTCCGGTTCAATCATTTAGTTTAATAAAGGAATGACGTAAATCAGCCAACGCATAAATATAAGTAGCATTTTCATATCTACTATAGGTTTTATATTATTGCTTTAATTTAAGTGGTGTTGTCCAGTGTGTTTTTATAGAAGGGGAGGGTCGTTAACTCGTCAGTTTCAGAAACAGAAACTCTACGATGTCAACAACAACTTATTTTATCTTGTAATGTAACGACTGTAAAGATAATTATTTTTTAGTAATTTTTATAATCCCGACGTTTCGATTTAATCTGCAAAGGAATAGTAACGATTTGAACAAACAAGCTAGTTATGAACTCAGTATAAATGCTAAATTATATTTTATACAAATTCCCAACTTATAAAATTATTTCACACTTTCATTTGAGATGTATTTTGTCATCATTGTTCGGATTCTTTTGTTTGTTAGTTGAAGTTTTATTAAGCCCATATAGACCTATATGCTGTCGTGCTGTAAGCTGCAGTACACGAACCTTTTTAATTATTTCAAATCCATAAAAATTTCAACGCTGTTAGGTGTCCAACAATAATTTATCGAATTTCTGAAAGCTCTTAAAAATTGCGTTCTTTCATTCACCAGCAGCGATGTAAAAATAAACCTTTTCGACAGTCATTATCTGATTATATTATATGGCTTGCTGGCAACTGAACATACTCCAGTTACCCTTGTTTAGACAACTCAGATAAGATAGCTCATTTGCGATAATTGGGGTGGCTTACGTACATGGCTATGTTTGTACCGTTGTGACGGTTTTTACAGCTCTACAAAAACAGCAATTTCAATTAAAATAAAATGAGTATCATTCGCAGTTCCTCCGTAAATGATGGCTACTACACACTACTTTCATCCTGCCCTATAACGTAGTCTGCAACAAATGAAAACATCCATGTTTGCGGTTGCTATCCATTCATCGTTGATGCGAAGGAACAGGATTTTCTCCAGTCTGTGGCGTTGTTGTTTAATTACCAAACGTACTTAATGGGAAAAACTGTCGCGACAGTAATACTCTGTATTAGGCGTTTCGGGGTCGCCTGGAGCGTCTGATTGCATTTCTTCGAGGCGGTATAGTTTTGTTTGCTGCATTCTTATAATAATTTACTCCCATGAGTTGTCTGAAAAATTCCACTGTAAGGTTGGGGTAAATGTAAGACAGCTAAAAAATTATAAGGAATTTTCTTCTGAGTAGTATGGTATTTTTGGGTCAGTCATCAATTCAGTTTCAATGTTCAATTTGTAAACTTCACAACCATCTAGATACAGTTACTGTATTTTATTGCTTAATGTATTTATGTATGTAAGTATAAGCAATTTTTTGGAAAGTATTTTTCCCTAGAAATTGTTACAAAGTGCTGGAATAAAATTGCCAGTTTTAGTATAAAATTCGTCGTTACTGTGCTTTATATTAGTCATAAGAAATAAATTAGTCCTTGAAGAAGGTCTAATAATCTGCGATATTACGAAGCATATTATATTCGGAAGCAAAAATTGATTTTGCGGAAAAATAATGCAGTGGTGTGCAATAGCGTAGTAGATTATATAATTGCATTGCATTTCAGACGACTTATCACGTCGACATATGAATTAATGTTAGCATTTGTGAAATGTAAAATTAGGCATCGGAGTAACCCAGTTTCTGATTCTGTCAAGTATTATTGCACATAGTATTAAAACCTATATAATACACAATAATTAAAATTATTTTCATGTTTTAAGGAAAACCTTGTTGCTTCAAACATTTGCCTGATTAGGTAATGTAACGGGAACGGTGACTTGACAATAGGCAAGTCTGGCATATCTCTGATTCATTTATTATGCAGGCTGTGTATCGTAACATAGCCCCAGTTAGGTGATGACGAAGGTAAACGGAACTAATTTTGCACTGCTATCATTATATTACATGTTTCATGCTCTCATTCACCATTCTCATTCAAGGATTCTATATAAGAAAGCATTCTTTATATTTACAAATTCCAATCAAGTTCATTACATTTATGTATTGTATTAATGTATGTATTATTGATCTTTTCAATCTTCTAGTTAGTTTGAAAAGCTCTTTAAAATTTCAATGTGATTTCTATTTTTATGCACATTTGTGTAGGAAACGCACAATGCCATTACCATATATTGTGTATGTATATATTGAGTGAATCCCAAGTTTTTCCGGATTGTATAGTTGGATTTTGGATCTACAAAAAATGCAGTTCCTTTCCTCGCTTTCTTGTTTACGTGAAGTTGGTGGAACAATGCACCCTAGTAAATCAGCAATCTCAGTCAAAGATTCCGTGAGAGACGTTAATAGAATAAAAAAGCGAATCTTGCCATATTAATATACTTACAAGACTTTTGATGAATAAGAAATTAAATATACAGAAGAATGATGAAAGTACGTACTATGATATTTATTTAGATAAATTCTGACGTATGGTTTTCAACTTATAAGCATCAGCTATTCCAAGCAAAGAATTTTTTATTTACTAAGCTCTCTGATTCCAAGCGAGTCGTTCCGGAAGCATAAACGGTAACATTACAGCTATCAATTAGAAAGTCCATATAGTATTACCTCATGTTCGGAATTAGAGTGAATCAGTCTAAATGCGATTTCTTTGAAGCGCTTCTAAGGTGAACTTCCGGCACGTGCAAACTAATATTGACTAAACATAAATATCGGGTAGGATTGCGTATGATGTTTGATGCTACAGTTGCTAGTCCCAGGTGTGTCCGGAAACTCAATGCAATCAGAATGAATACAATTTGTTTGCTTGACTTTGTGCATTGTTGAATGTGCCGAGCGCTGCTCACAAATGTGTGTTCAATCAACCGCGAAAAATGTAAAGCATCTTGTATTGTATGTATGTGTTTTCCTATTCCCCTCACTGAAGCAACTTTCACCTTTTCTCTAGTTTTCTTATTTTTATCGCCAGCCAGATTTCCTTTGACTTTGAAGTGAAGAATACGACATGGGTTTAGTGCTACGCTTACTTTAATATTTACCTTAACCACCATGTATGTATCTAAGTCTGTGCATCCCTGACTAAGGGTTTGCACTAGATTTTTATTGCATACATACGTCAATATATGTATGTAGCTCTGTACTTGTGTAAATTAGACCGCCAAGTTATGCAAGCGCGCAATAGAAGTTCAGTTGTTTACCGTTATCCTCACTCACACACGTTTTATGTATTGCCATGAGTGAAAGGAGAAAGTGCTCATCAATATGGAACTTTTTGGAAACGAAACGAATACAGAAAGGAGCCTTGGCCTAAGCTCGTTGAGAGGTTAGTAACAGCAGAAAAAATCTAATGTACAAAACGAGTTCGTTCCCCATCTCAAAAAAGTTCACATAAATTCATAAAGAAGAAGAAAGAAAAACCTACAAGTTTCTTATTATAGATTGTCAGCAGCTTAAAGAGCCTAAAGCAGGGAAACTTGTGTACCCTATGTACATATATGCTTGTATGTTCTTATATTATTATTCTTGCGAAAATTCATGCTGTTTTAGTAATAAGGGCTCTTATCACCGTTTCTGTATTCGTGTGTATATACCTTATCCCTATTAACGTGTCCACATCACATTTAAATAGATTTTCATATACCTTATGCAAGCAAACATGGACGAGCTGCTGAACCTGTGAAAAACCCAGTCCCCTGGAATTCTACACTTTCTCTTGTCTGGCTCGTACATGTTCTATTTGCATAAGTATAGAAACATCTATTAAATGTGATGTGGACACGTTATAGGATAAAGGATATACACACGAATACAGAAACGTGATAAGAGCCTTATTACTAAAGCAGCATGAATTTTCATAATAATAATATAAGCAACATAAAGCATATATGTACATAGGGTTACACAAGTTTCCCTTGCTTAGCTCTTTAAGCTGACAATGGTATAATAGAAACTTGTAGGTTTTTCTTTTCTTTCTTCTTTAGAATTTATGATGAAACTTAGATGGGGAACGAACTCGTTTTTGTACATTGGCATTTTTCTGCTCGTTACTACCTCTCAAGACGAGCTTAGGCCAAGGCCCTTTCTGTATTCGTTCGTTTCCAAAAAGTTCCATATTAGACTGACACTTTCCTCCTCTCACCTCATGGCAATACATAAAACCGTGTGTGAGTGAGTTGATAACGGTAAACAAACTGAACTTCTATTGCGCGCTTGCATAACTTCAAGCGTCTATATTTACACAAGTACAAGAGCTACATATATGTACAGTATGTATGCATAAAAATCTAGTGGCAAACCCTTAGTCAGGATGCATCACAGTACTTAGACTACATAATGGTGGTCTAAGGTAAAGTATTAAAGTAAGGTAGCCACTAAACCCCTGGTGGCGTATTTTCACTTCAAAGTAATAGGAAATCTGGCTGCGCGATAAAAATAAGAAAAACTAGAAGAAAGGTGAAAGTTGCTTCAGTGAGGGGAATAGGAAAACACATACATACAATACAAGATGCTTTACATTTTTCGGCGGTTGATTGAACACACATTTGTGAGCAGCGCTCGGCACAGTTCAACAATGCACAAAGTCAAGCAACAAATTGTTATTCATTCTGATTGCATTGAGTTTCCGGACCACCTGGACTAGCAACTGTAGGCATCAAACATCATACGCCAATCCTACCGATATTTATGTGTTAGTCACATATATAAGTTTGCACGTGGCCGGAAGTTCACCTTAGAAGCGCTTCAAAGAAAATCGCATTTAGACTGATTCACTCTAATTGCCGAACATGAGGTAATACTATATGGACTTTCTAATTGATAGCTGTAATGTTACCGTTTATCTTCCGAACGACTCGCTTGAAATCATGAGAGCTTAGTAAATAAACAATTCTTTGCTTGGAATAGCTGATGCTTATAAGTTGAAAACCATACGTCAGAATTTATCTAAATAAATCATAGTACCGTACTTTCATCATTCTTCTGTATATTTAATTCTCTATTCATCAAAAGTCTTGTAAGTATATTAAATAATGGCAAGATTGCCTTTTTTATTCTATTAACGTCTCTCACGGAATCTTTGACTGAGATTGCTTGATTACTAGGGTGCATTTGTTCCACCAACTTCACGTAAACAAGAAAGCGAGGAAAGGAACTGCATGTTTTTGTAGATCCCAAAATCCAACTATACAATCCGGAAAAACTTGGGATTCACTCAATATATACATACACAATATATGGTCATGGCATTGTGCGGTTTCCTACACAATGCGCATACCAAAATAGAAATCACATTGAAATTTTAAAGAGGCTTTTTCAAACTAACTAGAAGATTGAAAAGATCAGCAAATACATATCATATAATGAACTCTGATTGGAATTTGTAAATATAAAGAATGCTTCTTATATAGAATCCTTGAATGAGAATGGTGAATGAGAGCATGAAACATGTAATATAATGATAGCAGGCAAAATTAGTTCCGTTTACCTTCGTCATCACCTAACTGGGGCTATGATTACGATACACAAGCCTGCATATAATATGAATTCAGAGATATGCCAACTTGCTATTGTCAAGGCACCTTTCCCGTTACATTACCTAATCAGGCCAAATGTTTGCAACAGCAACAAGGTTTTCCTTAAAACATGAAATAATTTTAATTATGTGTATTATATAGGTTAATACTAATGTGCAATTAATACTGACAGAATCAGAAACTGCCGGGTTACTTCGATGCCTAATTTAGCAGTTCACAAATGCTAAAATTTAGATCATATGCCGACCGAGTCGATAAGTCGTCTGAATATGCAAGTGCAATTAATATAATCTTACTAGCGCTATTGCCACACCACTGATTATTTTTCCGCAAAATCAATTTTTGCTTCCGAATAGAATATGCTTCGTATATCGCAAATTGATAGCCTTCTGCAAGGACCTTAACTTTATATCTTATGACTAATCGTAAAGCACAGTAACGACCGAATTTTATACTAAAACTCGCGCAATTTTATTCCAGACTTTTGTAACAAGTTCTAGGAAAATACTTTCCAAAAATTGCCTATACTGTACTACAATAAATACATCTAAGCAATAAAATACAAGTAACTGTATCTAGATTGTTGCTGAAAGTACAAATTGAACAATTGCAAACTGAATTGATGACTGAACAAAAATATCATTACTACTCAGTAAGAAAATTCCATGTATAATTTTGTTAGCTGGTCTACATTATACCCCAACCTTACAGCTGGGAATTTTTCAGGACAACTCATGGGAGTAAATTATTATAAGAATGCAGCAAACCAAAATATACCGCTCGAAGAAATTGCATCAGACGCTCCAGGCGACCCCCGAAACGCCATAATACAGAGTATTACCTGTCGCGGACAGTTCT
>LJIJ01005768.1:0-11030 GCA_001718145.1 Orchesella cincta
TTTTGCATTTTCTTTTTGCACGTCGTAAGCTTTCTTTGCATCCTTGCAGTCTCTGTCAAACCATGGGGGGTTGCATGTGGGACCTTTTTACCAGGGCGGTAACTGTACATCATGTTTGCGGCACTTTCGGCATTGAATATAGCTTCGGTTAATTGGTTGTACAGTACGCTGACCCCTGCGTCTAACAGTGGTTCTGTAACGGCGTTAGCAAGATGGTGCTGAAAGCATCTACGTTCTCTGGTATCCACCTTAGTTTTTGAATTCTTTCTTGGCAGCAGATTGTCGGTGGCAGAGTATGTACGGAGTTGAAAGTTGGCCAGTCGAGGAGAACGGCAACTGGTTGGTGATCAGATGAACTGATTTCTTCTATTGCGAAGTCTCTGAATGAAGGCAAGAACTTGAACGGTACCCAAATATAGTCAACGACGCTACAAGCGTCACTTCTCATGAAAGTGTACTCCCCATCGGGGTCCGATGCGCTACATCCGTTCAGTGGAAGCATTCCTAATTCACAGAAGCTTTTCGTAGATTTTTCCCCCTGAGATTTCGGGTTGTATCGCGAGAGTTTCGAGAGGTATAATAGTCCGAAGTTGCAGTTTGGCCATAAATTGTCGTGGAATTCGCTATCCTAGCGTTGAAATCGCCTCCTACCAAAACATTATCGCCTAAGTTGAAGCGTACAGCTCAAGCGACTCTGCAAAGTCGGAGACCAGGCTGTTGTAAGCTGGCTGCGGGGGGATGTATGTACAGGCTACTGTTATAATTCCCGCCATTGTGATCAACTAGTTTGCTAATTATCCAGTGGTTGCATGTGTCTAGCACCTCTGCATGCCTAAATTTTTCTTTGTCGTATAGTAGTATTATTCCTCCTTTGCTCCGCCTGCTTTCTTTTCCCTTGTAGACGGTATTGATATAATATCGTAATTAGAGGAATTTGGGCAAGGTCCTAATATCGTATTCTATCCAAGTCTCAGTAAGTCCTATTATGGACGCAGAAGTTAGAAATTGTTTTTTTCGTTTTCATCCAGGTCGAAGAGGTTTTGAAACCATGACAATTCCAAAAGATGGCTTTTAACTGTCCTGGATGAAGGTAGTAGTTTAGGGGAGCTATTGCTTTCGTTACTTAGGATGTAGTATTTGGGGATTGTGCTATATACAAATTTTCGTAGTGAGTGCGTGTGTGAGCCGGCCGATTTCCTATGCGAAGGGTCGGATTCCATTTCTTCGATGTCCTCATTGTGAGACTGGAAGTATGTCCAGTGACGTTCTGCTCTCTTCTATCACTATGCTATAATTTTTCCATAGGAACATGACCTTTTCTCCTCTCTGTTCAGCTTTCTTGGCCTCATCTCGGAGGATTTTGCGCACTTTACGGACTTGTATGGGGTAATCGGGGCCAATAAATATGCCTGGGTTTGTCTTTCTGTTATTTGACAGAACGCGGAACCGGTCATCCTGGGATACAAAATACGCCAATATAGGCCGTGGTCTAGTACCTACTTGTTCTTTCCCAAGCCTTCTTGCTGATTGGCACACTTGAGTAAGTTTCAGTTGATCCCTTATAATGGCGTTTACTCTCATAGCTGATGTCTCGTTAGTGTCGCCAGCAGCTTCAGGCACTCCGTTTATTATGAGAGTGTTCTTGTTAGCATTTTCTTCCAATGTAGGATCCTATCATTTGCCTCTGCGAGGCCTATCTGCGTCTCCTCAAGTTTCGTTTTGTCTGGCTCAGCTTCGCCTTTAAATCTTGATTTTCAAGCGTAAGCTCCTCTATCTGGCCTTGCAGGGCAGCATGGTTCTCCGTAATTGTGTTGCGCAGATCACCGATATCCTCTTTAAGCTGTTTGTGTAATGCCTTGTTTTCATTCGCATTATCGTTGAAACAGCTTCTTCATATAAGCTTTCATGTCCAGATTCTCTTCGTCTTTGCTTAACGGGGACCTACACATTTTTTTGTGTGCATTTTCCTCCGTGGTTGTGCCGGTTTCAAAGTTCTGCACTAGTTGGGGGACTGTGGGGGTTCGGTTTCCAGTTGACATGATTGCTGCTTTAGGCCTTCTCAGTTGTATTTTGGTACTGTGTTAGGGGTTCCAGCACTAAGTCATCATATGACTGTGTGCTCAGGGGGTTATCATACACTTCGGAGTGTTATCAGCACTTAGTCATCATATGACTGTGTGCTCAGGGTTTATCATACACTTCAGTGTGTTATCAGCACTTAGTCATCATATGACTGTGTGCTCAGGGGGTTATCATACACTTCGGGGAGTCACCAGCACTTAGTCATCATATGACTGTGTGCTCAGGGGTTAACATACACTACAGTACGGATCATGCACAGTTCATCACATGAACTATATATGTGCTTATATGGTAGCAGGATAGACTCTAGTTCATCATATGAACTGTTGTACTTTATACTAGTACTTATGCGGCACAGTTCATCATATGAACTATTTCTGCACTAGTTCATCATATGAACTGTGTGTGCATATGTATGCAAGATGCAAACAGTAGTATGCTCCTTGAGAATTTTGTTCAAAAAAGGTCCAGCGTGATGTTTTTGTTTAAATATGCATGAGAAATATTCCGGCTTGGGTATGATGTCTGACTTTTTGCTTGCTGTATTATACGTACCTTCGGTGGAGCTATTCACGTATCATGTAGGACATCCCAGTCTGGAGTCGTAGAAAGATGAGACTGATACCTTTCCACAAACTACTACTCATTGCATACGTCAAAATCTGCTTTGTGGACCGTGTGTGTGTAAAGTGACAATGGTCACACTGACACACACTTAAAAACTTCAGTTAAAACTAGCTTAGTCACTGCACTAATTATCTAAATAGCCTATCGTGTTCCCCGTAAAAAACTGGTTCAGTGGAATCAGTATAGCCCTTCTGCATGCACTTTTTACCCCCGAAAAAAATAAACCTAAACGGGACCTTCCGATGACACGTCTATCTTTCACAGAATCCCTCCTCTCTCTCAATTTTGCGGAAGTATTTCAACATATTTATTGTCTATCGAGACTGCGTATTTTTTTCGTGTTTCAAATAAAGGATCAAGGCAATATCAAGCTTTCAATTCTTTTTTGCAATTGGATTGTGTAATTTGTTTTTGACGGTCCATCAGTTGAAAAAGTACTGCAATAAATTTAGTTGCTATTCTTCCTTAAACAAAAGTTACGTTCCAATTAGCAGCCAAGCAGGTACGAATGAGTTTATTGCAATTTGATTCAAATTTGTACGGATATATTTTAGTTTGTAAATTAAGCCCCGTTCGTATTCAGCCCGATTGAGCGTTCTAAATAGTTTTGTTTTTTTCATTTTTCAATTTTTAAATTAATTTGCAGTGTGGCATAGTGTATTTTGTAAGAACTCACTGTTCTTCCTAGTAATTAAGTCCAGATTTTCCGCGTTTTAAGGCACTCCATGTTTCAACTTTTCCTTGTTTTAATTACTTCAAACGTTTAAGTGTTTCCTGTTCCAGAAACTATCCTTCCCTTTCCTACCAACCTCAGAACCACTTCTCTTTACCCTCTTAAGATCATTCCTTTCAAACTATCCTTCCTACTTCACCATTTTCATCATCCTCAAAATCCCTCTTTTTCCTACTTCTATTTTCCCCATAGCGTTATCTTTATGTTAGATACTTTCTCATTATGTTTAAGCCATGCTAAGTATTTTCCTTATTTTATACGAATGCTTTCTTCCTACTTTGTTCTACTCGTATAAATACCAGCCACTTTGTGCTTGTATTTTACAAAGTTCCTGCTACCTCTGTACTTCGGTCTACTTATCTTATTCTTATAATTCGGTAACCTTAATAAAGGTTTCTCCAAAATAATTAACTCCGTTGCACGCGCCATTTTTGGCATAGTAGTATAGAAGTTGGAATTGGCGTTTAACCATCCACCTCTACGGTAACTTTATCACTCTATACGGCAAGAACGCTGAATTCCATACAGGCCCACAACGACCGGGAACTGGATTTATTCGTCAACGGTTCAACCGATTTTGATGAAATTTTTTGCATTACACTTCTCTTAAGAAACTTCAGAGGTTATTGTAATCCAATTTTCAAGAAGTACTAAACGTAGGGGGTGCTACATTTTCTGAAAATGCGAATCTATCAAAATTGCTATGCGACTAAACATAGTAGGTTATACTGTAAATTTTTAAAATTCGAATTTTTGCGGCGCAATTTGAAATTTTCAAAACAAGTTAATTATCGCCCTGGGAATTTTGTGGGTAGTCCTTGTGCCAATTATCAGGTAATTCGCTTTATACATGACGGAGAAAATTCCGTTCCATCGTGGCTCCGTTATCAGCACTTCAAGTCACCCCTGCTAGGAATATCTCAACTTACCTTGTGCCATACTTGGCATTTCTACCTGCAGCTTTAGATGATCTATCCAAATACTGTAATAAATATTTCATTCATAACTTGCTCATTTTAGTACTTGAATTTCTTTTTTTGCTCGAGAATATTATTCTATGTTAGTATTTATATATCACAGTGTCTATACGTTAATGGAAAAATTTTAAATAATTGAACAAAATTAAAATGTCGAACCAATTCTCTATTTGATATTTGACTTCATTGGGATGCTAATTTTACTCCTTTATTTTCTATACGATGTTTTTCATGGTTTACCGATGTGGCTGTCAAAATATACAGTAAAAAACCAATCAATTTTTCCGACGACACTACAAGGTTTCTGAATTTTATTGGAAATTTTAAAGGCCCCTTCATACTCAAATCTTATCAAAACAGTTAGCTCCTCACTAGCAGTAAAACCAAAAAATAAAATATTAACGAAATCATATGGTGTAAGTTTTATAATAAAAAACAGAAAGAATAAAGCGTGAAAACATTCTCTAATTATTGTGTACACGCTCAAACTTGCCAATGAATAGACACCAAGGTCTTTAGTTTACTTTGTTGATGTTAATGTTTGCGTTGTTATTAAAACTTTGTCAGTAGACATTTCATTTCTGGTGAGAATTTATTGTTAGTGAATCGAAAATATTAACTAATTGCGTACATATCTTTTACTTACGTCCAACCAGATCAAAGTAAAATTGCAAATGTTATGGCACTTGAAAATCTACAAATCGAATCTACTAAATGTTTCAGCGGAGTTTGACATACGTTTAGATATTTCTTTGTTTTATTTACAAATATTACTCTGTTTAACAAGGCGGCCACTTTACATTGCCGTACCAAGCAAAACGGTGGCCTGGTGTCACCGTTTGTATGTCACCGTAAATATACCTACAAAATGAGCTTTCAATCCAAATTTTATAATTGTAGATAGGTTTAACCGTATATTTGGTATGAAAATGAGAAAATTGATTATATTTAACGCAAAATGTTTACAAAATTCACCTTTTTTGCAACCAATAGTGCTAAAAAGTCCCATTTAAAAAAGAAAAGAGTGGATTAATATGTTAAAGAAAAAGGGTGGCCTGGAGCGACCGCTCCAACTTGCTCCAGTATCCGCAAAGCACTGACTGTTTAAGACGTTTGTTCCAAACCCAGTATCATGATTGTTTGCAGGTCAAAAGCACGGGTAATGAGTCTAGACTTGTTTACGTAGACAGAGAACGAAGTGAGACGGACACTTCTCGTGATTCTGTAATCTTATTTAATACCATTACTCGAGTATATAGTTACTAACACTTTTAATGAAGAAAAGTTTTTAATTAAGGCAATAAAAGGTTTAGCGTTAATTGCCACTTGTAGTTGAAAAATTAAAAAAGCTACCATAAAGTATAAAGTAAGTTGACAAAAACATGAAAAGCAACATTGTCTGCGTCACAAGGTTAACCGAACTAGCAAACTAAGCAACCATCGGCGACTGTAACACTTTTAAATTATTAAATGTTGTTGCCAAACATGCCATGTCAAAAGTTTTTGAGTCTAATATCTTAATCGTGCTTACTTTAATTAGCATACTACTTATCGTGATTACAGTGGACTCCAAAGCTAAAGGGACATGACTTATACCCCCGTTTGTATTTTGAGCCCCTATACCGTATAGGCAATAGCACGCTATTTCAATAAGCCAGATGTAATAATCCTGTTTAGGCTTAACATCTAAATACGGACAGCAAATTGGTACAAATAAACTGTAAGCCCTAAAAACAGCAAGCATTAAATCCTCAAGATAGTCTGTGATATTGTACCAGACGTTTGACAAATTATATACGTCAAGTAAAGTTGATGTCATAAAGTTGAAGAAGCTTGCAAATGATTTACAATGCTTCTACTATACGCCTTAAGCCCCTTTCAAGTATTTCACGAATATGAAATACTTAGAATTTGTTTTCTTTTATCTATAACTAATTTTGTAATTCGCGCGCTCGGATTTGTTAAACAGTGCTTGGGCCTTCAGGTTTTAGCCCTTACAGAATTTCCGTAATATTTTTCTTTGTTTGAAGTGTTAGTTTGAATTTCAACTCCTCCACCAAACGTGTTACACTGGTTATGACAAGGTAATATAATAGACAAAGCTACTAAGTTGGACCAAAAATTAGTAGCATCGTTACATCGTAATTTACAAAGTTTTATAAACCCTGGCCAGCAGGAAAGTTTTTTTTCATTATGAGTTTGCAGAACTTAAGGTGGATTAGGATTACACGCCTCATTTAAAACCATTTCAAATATATATGATGCGTATATATATGTGCGTATATAATATGTTGGTCGTTTTACTTTGTGGTCTTCTAAGTGGATGAAAGGCAGTACCTTAGATAATAACCAATTATCCAAAATGTTTCAATCCAGACATAGGTAGATATTTACATGACAGAAGCGGAATAGGCTTTAAACACCACTTTATTATGAAAGTTTTGGCCATCAAAATACTATTAAAGAGAGAAAGCCCAATTTCTGTGAAAAATTCTTGAGAGACTACTTCGTGTATTTTTCTGTAAAAAGAATGCAAAAAAAGTTTCTTTCTCTCTTTAATACGTATTTTGATGGCCAAAACTTTATAATAAAGTGGTGTTTAAAGCCTATTCCTCTTCTGTCATGTAAATATCTACCTATGTCTGGATTGAAACATTTTGGATAATTGGTTATTATCTAAGGTACTGCCTTTTCATCCACTTAGAAGACCACAAAGTAAAACGACCAACATATTATATACGCACATATAATATACGCATCATATATATATTTGAAATGGTTTTAATGAGGCGTGTAATCCTAATCCACCTTAAGTTCTGCAAACTCATAATGAAAAAAACTTTCCTGCTGGCCAGGGTTTATAAAACTTTGTAAATTACGATGTAACGATGATACTAATTTTTGGGCCAACTTAGTAGCTTTGTCTATTGTATTACCTTGTCATAACCAGTGTAACACGTTTGGTGGAGGAGTTGAAATTCAAAACTAACACTTCAAACAAAGAAAAATATTACGGAAATTCTGTAAGGGCTAAAACCTGAAGGCCAAGCACTGTTTAACAAATGCCGAGCCGCGCGAATTACAAAATTAGTTATAGATAAAAAAACAAATTCTAAGTATTTCATATTCGTGAAATACTTGAAAGGGGCTTAAGGCGTATAGTAGAAGCATTGTAAATCATTTGCAGGATCCTTCAACTTTATGACATCAACTTACTTGACGTATATAATTTGTCAAACGTCTGGTACAATATCACAGACTATCTTGAGATTTAATGCTTGCTGTTTTTAGGGCTTACAGTTTATTTGTACCAATTTGCTGTCCGTATTTAGATGTTAAGCCTAACAGGATTATTACATCTGGCTTATTGAAATAGCGTGCTATTGCCTATACGGTATAGGGGCTCAAAATACAAACCGGGGTATAAGTCATGTCCCTTTAAGCTTTGGAGTCCACTGTAATCACGATAAGTAGTATGCTAATTAAAGTAAGCACGATTAAGATATTAGACTCAAAAACTTTTGACATGGCATGTTTGGCAACAACATTTAAATAATTTAAAAGTGTTACAGTCGCCGATGGTTGCTTAGTTTGCTGGGTTCGGTTAACCTTGTGACGCAGACAATGTTGCTTTTCATGTTTTTGTCAACTTACTTTATACTTTATGGTAGCTTTTTTAATTTTTCAACTACAAGTGGCAATTAACGCTAAACCTTTTATTGCCTTAATTAAAAACTTTTCTTCATTAAAAGTGTTAGTAACCATATACTCCAGTAATGGTATTAAATAAGATTACAGAATCCACGAGAAGTGTCCGTCTCACTTCGTTCTCTGTCTACGTAAACAAGTCTAGACTCATTACCCGTGCTTAAACTTTTGACCCCCAAACAATCATGATATTGGGTTTGGAACAAACGTCTTAAACAGTCAGTGCTTTGCGGATACTGGAGCAAGTTGGAGCGGTCGCTCCAGGCCACCCTTTTTCTTTAACATATTAATCCACTCTTTTCTTTTTTTAAATGGGACTTTTTAGCACTATTGGTTGCAAAAAAAGGTGAATTTTGTAAACATTTTGCGTTAAATATAATCAATTTTCTCATTTTCATACCAAATATACGGTTAAACCTATCTACAATTATAAAATTTGGATTGAAAGCTCATTTTGTAGGTATATTTACGGTGACATACAAACGGTGACACCAGGCCACCGTTTTGCTTGGTACGGCAATGTAAACAGTGGCCGCCTTGTTAAACAGAGTAATATTTGTAAATAAAACAAAGAAATATCTAAACGTATGTCAAACTCCGCTGAAACATTTTAGTAGATTCGATTTGTAGATTTTCAAGTACCCATAACATTTGCAATTTTTACTTTGATCTGGTTGGACGTAAGTAAAAGATATGTACGCAATTAGTAATATTTTCGATTCACTAACAATAAATTCTCACCAGAAATGAAATGTCTACTGACAAAAGTTTTAATAACAACGCAAACATTAACATCAACAAAGTAAACTAAAGACCTTGGTGTCTATTCATTGGCAAGTTGAGCGTGTACACAAATAATTAGAGAATGTTTTCACCGCTTTATTCTTACTGTATTTTATTACAAAACTTACACCATATGATTTCGTTAATATTATTATATTTTTTTGCTTTTACTGCTAATGAGGAGCTAACTGTTAATAGATTTAAGTATAAAATGGTCTTTTAAAATTTACAAAAATATTCAGAAACCTTGTAGTGTCGTCGGAAAAATTGATTGGTTTTTACTGTATATTTTGACAACCACATCGGTAAGCCATGAAAAACATCGTATAGAAAATAAAGGAGTAAAATTAGCATCCCAATGAAGTCAAATATCAAATAGAGAATTGGTTCGACATTTTAATTTTGTTCAATTATTTAAAATTTTTCCATTAACGTATAGACACTGTGATATATAAATACTAACATAGAATAATTTTCTCGAGCAAAAAAGAAATTCAAGTACTAAAAAGAGCAAGTTATGAATGAAATATTTATTACAGTATTTGGATAGATCATCTAAAGCTGCAGGTAGAAATGCCAAGTATGGCACAAGGTAAGTTGAGATATTCCTAGCAGGGGTGACTTAAGTGCTGATAACGGAGCCACGATGGAACGGAATTTTCTCCGTCATTGTATAAAGCGAATTACCTGATAATTGGCACAAGGACTACCCACAAAATTCTCCAGGGCGATAATTAACTTAGTTTTGAAAATTTCAAATTGCGCGCAAAAATTCGAATTTTAAAAATTTACAGTATAACCTACTATGTTTAGTCGCATAGCAATTTTGAAAGATTCGCATTTTCAGAAAATGTAGCACCCCCTACGTTTAGTACTTCTTGAAAATTGGATTACAATAACCTCTGAAGTTTCTTAAGAGAAGTGTAATGCAAAAAATTTCATCAAATCGGTAGAACCGTTGACGAACAAAATCCAGTTCCCGGGTGTTGTGGGCCTGTATGGAATTCAGCGTTCTTGCCGTATAGAGTGATAAAGTTACCGTAGAGGTGGATGGTTAAACGCCAATTCCAACTTTCTATACTACTATGCCAAAATGGCGCGGTGCAACGGAGTTAATTATTTTGGAGAAACCTTTATTAAGGTTACCGAATTATAAGAATAAGATAAGTAGACCGAAGTACAGAGGTAGCAGGAACTTTGTAAAATACAAGCACACAAAGTGGCTGGTATTTATACCGAGTAGAACAAAGTAGGAAGAAAGGATTCGTATAAAAGTAAGGAAATACTTAGCATGGCTTAACATAATGAGAAAGTATCTAACATAAAGATAACGCTATGGGGAAAATAGAAGTAGGAAAAAAGAGGGAGTGAAGTAGGAAGGATAGTTTGAAAGGAATGATCTTAAGAGGGTAAAGAGAAGTGGTTCTGAGGTTGGTAGGAAAGGGAAGGATAGTTTCTGGAACACGAAACAATTAAAAGCAAGAAATCTTTAAAAACACGGAAAAGTTGAAACATGGAGTGCCTTAAAACGCGGAAAAATCTGGACTTAATTACTAGGAAGAACAGTGAGTTCTTACAAAATACACTATGCCACACTGCAAATTATTTAAAAATTGAAAAAATGAAAAAAACAAAACTATTTAGAACGCTCAATCGGCTGAATACGAACGGGGCTTAATTTACAAACTAAAATATATCCGTACAAATTTGAATCAAATTGCAATAAACTCATTTGTACCTGCTTGGCTGCTAATTGGAACGTAACTTTAGTTTTGGAAGAATAGCAGTTAAATTTGTTGCAGTACTTTTTCAACTGATGGACCGTCAAAAACAAATTACACAATCCAATTGCAAAAAAGAATTGAAAGCTTGATATTGCCTTGAATCCTTTATTTGAAACACGAAAAAAATACGCAGTCTCGATAGACAATAAATATGTTGAAATACTTCCGCAAAATTGAGAGAGGAGGGATTCTGTGAAAGATAGACGTGTCATCGGAAGGTCCCGTTTAGGTTTATTTTTTTCGGGGTAAAAAGTGCATGCAGAAGGGCTATACTGATTCCACTGAACCAGTTTTTTACGGGGAACACGATAGGCTATTTAGATAATTAGTGCCAGT